>OY998176.1:44068812-44288812 GCA_963921935.1 Galeruca laticollis
AGTACATTTTGGACCAACGAAATGTGTGATGATTTGTTCATTAGACTCATCTTTCATTACGCAAATACTTTTTATTAACTCTAGGTATATTGTATGGATTATTAGTGTAGTAGTCTTATGTATCAAATTTGTCAATTTTTGTGTCAATTAAATATTTATATGCATCGTTACAAGTAAGTTGGTGAGCAAAACTGTTAGTGTCTGTGTACAATAGCTCACAATTGACTACTCCCATTGTTGGAAGCATAAAATTATAGTGAAAGTCGTACATTCCAGTTTTGGAGATATCGAGAATTGCCATATCCATATACATTGGTTTATTGAAAATGGAGATTTTTTAATTTTCCTTAGAGTCGGATCATCATTGAAAATTGTTCTATTGTGATAAGGCGGACTAGAAATGAGATTTTTAGCACCATAACGACCATTATGGGAAGATACAAATTCTATGATTGCATATACATTCCTTGCATTTTATGTAACACACAGCGGGTGAAATCTTTTTGACCCTCCGAGAATGTCATTGTTATTTTTCAGATAAAATCTTACCTGCCCGTCGACCGTAATTTCTCTCTCCTATACAGACAAATCACAATATTTGAATAACATTTTGTGAGTTTCATTACTAAAATTGTTAGTTTTATAATCATGTTGTCGAAAGTGTTGTCACATTTCGGTATAATAATCCGTGCTTGAAGAGCGTAGTCTTACTGGGACTTGGGTGAAGCATATAACAGTTTAATTTTAAGAATTTACAAATACAGAAAATCATATAACTATATTAAATGAATATACAAATAACGTGATTAAATTATAAATAGCTATAATGTCTATGAAAATTATCAATATCGCCATCAGTATCATACGCCCCTCTAAATATTTGGGGTGATTCATAATGAAATTCGGTAATACAAGAATCCTTATATTTTGTTTCAAAAAGTACTGTTTGATACCAAAAATGTAAAACTAATAACGGTGATGCATGTCTGGTGCCTCTGTGGTGTATGTGTGCTAACCCTGTGATGTGTGTCTGCTGTCCCTCTGCTTGAGTTGTAAAGTTGGTTCTTCTTTCACCACATCTATGATAAAAATGACATTCAGTGTATGACAAAGTTGTGAAATCATTGCTTCAAGATTTTTCTATTAGCGTAGCATTCTTTTTTGAAGAACAGCCTAATTATATTAATTTAGTTGGGTGCAAGCCTGATGTCTTAGATGTCCTCTTCTATCACGATGGATATCCGTTAATGCCAGTATCTGTAAATATGTTGCTCTTTTGTTGGTTACCAATATCGCCATCAGTATCATACGCCCCTCTAAATATTTTGGGTGATTCATAATGAAATTCGGAAATACAAAATTCCTGATATTTTGTTTCAAAGAGTACTGTTTGATACCAAAAATGTCAAACGTATAACGGTGATGCATGTCTGGTGCCTCTGTGGTGTATGTGTGCTAACCCTGTGATGTGTGTCTGCTGTCCCTCTGCTTGAGTTGTAAAGTTGGCTCTTGTTTCACCGCAACTATAATAAAAATGACATTCAGTGTATGACAAAGTTGTGAAATCATTGCTTCATTTTGTTGTTTTCTTGGAAAATAATTCATATAAACCGAGTGTCGCAGTAAATTTGTTAGTACTAGCACTGTCAAACAGACTTCTGATGTGAGTCTGGGGTGTGTTTGTTATCCCTTCTGTTACCCCTCTGCTATCTGTCTGATAGACTTCTGATGTGTGTTATCCGTTTAATAATATAATGACTCACATCATATTTTACTATAGTGTAGTCGTACGAGCAACAAATCTCAAGCATGCAAACGCTTTGAGTGTCCTCTGTTGTCGAATAAAGTGGATTTGCTGTCATTGTCGTTGTCGTTCTAGTAACATCCTGTATGTGGAAATAATCCACCAATGCGGTTTGTTCGATGAAAATTTGAGCAATAATAGCAGAGATTCATTGTAACGTCCTTATCTTTATATACCCTGTGGCATCTTTTATGAAAAAATTCGGTATTTTTATGACTACGACCTGTATATATAAAAAATACGGTATCTTTATGACTACACCCTGTATAAAATCGCATCTTTTGATGACTACACTCTGTATATATGAACATCACATCTTTTTGACTACACCTGTATATAAAGAAAAATGGTATGTTTTATGACCACACCCTGTATAAAAAATGTGGTATCTGTATGTACGTTGATGGTTTCTCAGTATCATATTTAGACATATATTTGTTATAATTTACGTAGACATCCCGCTCAAAATACTACTAAACTGTGTGTGTCATTAACTTTTATATCTACATATTTCTACAGTCTTAATAATTACAAACACCCCTAGTATATATTAATTTTAATCATAACATGCCTCGTATATTTTACGTAGATATTCCCCGCAGAATAATAATAGGGATGCAAATATCTTTTAACACCCTGTATTGAAAAAAATATTCGTATACTGTAATGAACCTACTTTATGTATCACACAGCAGACTATTTAATATAGAAACAATAATAATCTTTATGATCTAAGCTCAACGTCTTGTCGGCTTCTCAAATCAACCACTATACAGAATATTGTCATTCAAATATTTTAATGCGTTCCCTACCTGTATCCCAATGAAAGAATGCAGTTGGATTTTACCAAGAATGATTACAATGAGGCATATTTCAACTATACTGAATTTTATCCTAGCTATATGAATTCGACACAGAAGCGTCCTCTGTTGGATTATTCCTCATTCAAGAAGCGTGCATTGTTTGTTATCGATTGTTCGAAGCAAGAAGAAAGCATGAAGGCATCTACAGTTGATGTAAAACTTGACATTGAAGATTTACGTTCAACAATTTTCAATAGAATTTTAATTATTAAAACAAATATGGATGCTAATATTATACATGATAATGAAAAAGTTCATACGTTAAGATCGCGTACGCGTGCATATTTTTGTTGATAAATACAATCAACGATTACGAAGGATTCTGATTCAACTGCATTTGACATGTTCTAACAACTAAAACGATATTAGTACAAGGGAGTATTGAAGAAATTTACATTGAAGCAATCGTGAAATCCGATAATATATGATCGGGGTAAATTTTTTGATTTCAATACATTTTTTTTTAAATTTAAACTAGAAGTAGAACATATTCATGCATTAAAATCGGCGCATTGAAGAAAATTACATCGCATCGTGAAATCACGCCTCGTGAGATTTCAAAATACTTATCACTTTCAAAACCAAAATACATTGGAACCCTTATGGCAGACATGTAACGGTGTAGGCTGGGAACGATGAGGTCGTGGGCTCGAATCTCACTCGGGGCAAAAATTTTTTTCGTATGTGGAAATAATCTACCAATGCGGTTTGTTCGATGAAAATTTGAGCAATAATAGCAGAGATTCATTGTAACGTCCTTATCTTTATATACCCTGTGGCATCTTTTATGAAAAAATTCGGTATTTTTATGACTACGACCTGTATATATAAAAAATACGGTATCTTTATGACTACACCCTGTATAAAATCGCATCTTTTTATGACTACACTCTGTATATATGAACATCACATCTTTTTGACTACACCTGTATATAAAGAAAAATGGTATGTTTTATGACCACACCCTGTATAAAAAATGTGGTATCTGTATGTACGTTGATGGTTTCTCAGTATCATATTCAGACATATATTTGTTATAATTTACGTAGACATCCCGCTCAAAATACTACTAAACTGTGTGTGTCATTAACTTTTATATCTACATATTTCTACAGTCTTAATAATTACAAACACCCCATGTATATATCAAGTATATTGCATCATAATACACGATTGTGTAATGGAGTATTTCCCTCTCACCGAAATTGTCAAGAATTTAAACTAGAATGTTCTGCTGTTGCCAGTAGCGCGCGAGCATCCCAAGGATTCATCGTGGACCCAAAGAATTGTCGCATCATGGTCAACTGGGATTCCTGCCACTGCACTCAAATGTACAGCGTCTCCTTCGACAATGATGGTTTTTTTTTCTACCTTTGTAATGTTTAAATAAAATAAATAGCATTGAATGGATTTTTTATTAAAACTGCCCCCTACTCATCAATCGATATACATAACGATTTAAATTTACGTTCAACAATTTTCAATAGAATTTTAATTATTAAAACAAATATGGATGCTAATATTATACATGATAATGAAAAAGTTCATACGTTAAGATCGCGTTGAAATCCGATAATATATGAGACACCTCGGTGTACAGCTTTTAGTGCGTCATTTCAAAGTAGTACGAGTATAATTCATTTCAAAACATAATTTGTATGAATCCACCATGGCAATGGATGTAGCGGTCTAGGCTGGGAACGATGAGGTTGTGGGTTGGAAATTCACTCGGGGTAAATTTTTTTCTCGATTTTAATACATTTTTTTTTAAATGTGGAACATATTCATGCATTAAAATCTGCGCATTGAAGAAAATTACATCGCATCGTGAAATCACGCCTCGTGAGATTTCAAAATACTTATCACTTTCAAAACTAAAATATATTGGAACCCTTATGGCAGAGATGTAACGGTGTAGGCTGGGAACGATGAGGTCGTGGGCTCGAATCTCACTCGGGGCAAAAATTTTTACGTCATGCACAAACCGGATAAAAAATGGACGACACACATCTAAAAAAGAAATCTGCAAAATGCGCCATCTAGCGAAATCTACTAAATAAAAAATGGCCGACTAAAAAATGGCCGACTGGATAAAAAATGGACGACACCGCCGACAGCGCCACCGCAGCGCCACCGTCGCCTAGCGGACCTTTTTCGAAGTAGTGGCTTGAAACCCGCATAGCTACACTACTTATTATTGTATCATGTCTTGCGGTTTCCTAACATACCTTTACCAATTTCTCGTAAAATTAATTTTTGTCTTCATCTACTGCTTCTACTGTCGGTGCATAACTATTAATTATTCCAATATTTGCTATGTGGTTTCTAGGCTTATTTCAGAATGAAATAGGGCTATTGTAGAGAGTAGCATGTAGCGACTTCGGAAAAATTTCAATGCAGTTTTTCGTTTTGGTGTTCCTAGATGCCAAAATCCCCCTCTGTTTCAAAGGTTATATATATATATATATATATATATATATATATATATATATATATATATATATATATATATATATATATATAATAACCAATGAAAAGATGAAAGAATAACGCGTGGAATATAAAACAAAGACAGAATTAGCGGGCATATCACGCAAAAGAGGTTACAGAGAATGAGTGGTAACCGTAGACATGCATGTTTCTGGCTCATTAGCCTTCATCGGTACGGCATAACCAAGAAAAGGTGTACAACTTGAGAGCAAGGATGGTAATTGAAACATGAAAAAACACAAACAACGGATTTCAACAAGATAACCAAACGCACATTTGTGCCTTGTTGTCCTGAAAACTCGGGATCTTCCATTTGAAGGCACAAATGTGAGTTTAGTTATCTTGTTGAAATCCGTTCTTTGTGTTTTTTCATGTTTCAATTACCATCCTTGCTCCCAAGTTGTGCCGATGAGCCAGAAACATGCATGTCTACGGTTACCACTCATTCTCTGTAACCTCTTTTGCGTGATATTCCCGCTAATTCTGTCTTTGTTATATATATATATATATATATATATATATATATATATATATTTCACACCCTTTCGGTTGTATTTGATAATGCCCGGGCCACTACGCTGCCAAGGGCACTACCATTTTCAATAGGGGTAGATTATCCGCCGGATGATTCCAACGGTTCCAAAAATTACGGCCTTTTGCATCCACATTACGGTGTTTTCAGGTAAGTTCAGTTCTTCTATGTGTCGTACTATTTTTGTATGGACAAGGCCGTTTGCGCTTATAATTAAAGGGACTATTGTTACCTTCTCCAGGTTCCAAATCAATTTCATCTCTTGTGCAAGCGCTCCATATTTAGTTATTTTTTCGGCATATGCTTTAGACATATTGTAGTCCTGATAGCTGTGTTATCACTTTTATCTCAAATAACCATGTCCAACCAGTTGTGCTCCACAGGTCTATCTGTAACAACTGTTAAATCCCAGTAAACTTTCACTGTGTTGTTTTGAAGTACGGGTTGCGACACATATTTGTGGTGTGCGGTAAAATGGTTCAACAGACCTCTTTGCAGGCATATTAATTGGTGAACGACTTTGCCCATATTGTTGTGTCGTTCCAGGTATCTGGTAGCAGCAATTGTTGTGCAGCCAGATGACAAATGCTGAATGGTCTCTTCGCTAGTGTTACACAATCTACATTTGGTGGTCTCAACTTGTTGTTTTAATATGTGTTTGTAGTACGTTCGGATTCTAATGACTTGATCCTGTATAGCCAACATTGTTCCTTCGGTTTCTGGGAAGAGGTATCCTGCCGCTATGTAAGTATTGGATGCTTTCATATCTACTTCTGTTAGATGTAGAGAAGTGTAAAACCTTCCGTGTAGCGCTTTTCCTTGCCAACTTATTTTCATTTGTTCTAATTGGTTCTCTGTTTCAGGAGGCGCAGGATTAGCAAGGTTAAGGGCTGTGATTTTTTTGTGCCATACCGCCACTCTTTCATGAACTGGTGAGTTTGTATTTCGAAAGTATTTTATTAATTTCTCCCTTTCTTTCAAATTTGCCGCCACCAGGCTAGTTAGTCCTCGTCTTCCCTCTAATCGTGGCAAATATATGCGCTCGATAGCTGAGTTTGGGGTGCAGCATGCCATGTTTGGTCATTAGGGTCCTGATTCTCCTGTCTAACCTCTCTAGATCTGTTTTGGACCAGGTGAGTATTCCAAAAGTGTAGGTTATTGTTGGTATGGCCCATATATTAATTGCTGCCACCTAGTTTCTGGCATTAAGCTGGGATTTTAATATCTTGCTTGTTCTCCTCATAAGCTCTTTTTCGGCTTTCTCTTTGTTCTCTTTATGGCGAATTTCGTAGCTCTGCTGAATTCTAAGGTACCTGTAAGTGTTTTCTGCTCCCAGCTCCCTAATTCGACTGCCATCTGCCCGAGTGATATCCTCGTTTTCAGTGAGTTCTCCTCTCTTGATGTGGATGGTAGCACACTTCTCAAGCCCGAACTTCATTTCGATGCTCTCACTGAAGTGTCTGACTATCTCCAGTTCTCCTTCCAGTTGCTGTCTTCAAAATTTATAAACAAACCTTTGGTACTCCAATGGGTGCTTCAATTTCTCCTATCTTGGCAGCATATGTCATGGACGATGTTCTGGATACAGTCATACCTGCTCTTTCTTTCACTCCTTTATAAAAAAATATGTCGATGACATTATTTTGGCACTTCCTCAAGAAGGCCTTGATGAAGTTCTGGATACATTTAATAGCTTTGATCCGACTATCCAATTCACAATCGAAATGGAAGACTTCGAGAATTCCGTACCTTTCTTAGACACAAAATTTATACGAAACAACAATACAATTATTATAGATTGGTACATGAAGCCATGCAGCTCTGGTGGATATCTTAATTATCACTCCTACCATAAACATTCCATGAAAGTGAATTTGGTTGAACAAATGAAGCAGAGAGTACTCAGAATTTCTAATAATGAAATTGACTGTCTCGACCCTTACTTCGTGGAATATGCTCATATTAGTGTTTTTAAATGAAACTCAAGGTCTCTAGAGACCTTGAATTTCATTTTAAAACACTAATTTCTAATAATGTTTTTCATAAGAAAAATCTTAATATTTTGCTTAACCTCTTCTTGGATAGCTCTTATACAAGACCATTATTGAATAAAATATTATTCATCACATCTAATGCTGTGGACTTGTTACTCGAAGATAACCATCCTAACTTAGCCCAGACGGATGTTGGAACTGATGTGTCCCCTTCTCGACCGGTTTTTGCTACTTTGCCATATATTAAGGACATAACTCCGAGACTTGCCAGATTGCTCCGTTCATGTGGTAATTTTAAAATTGCTAATAAAACTGTTCTTTTAATCAGATCGATTTACACTAGAGTAAAAGATAATAATCCTTTGACCTCACTTACTAACGTGGTTTATAGTATTCCTTGTAGAGATTGTGATAAACAGTATATCGGACAGACTTAAGGATCTCTATCGAACCGTATAGTTTCACATAAGAGTGACTCTAGATTACACCCAGAGAGGTGCGCGTTAGCTTTTCATGTAAATTCTCTTGATTATCAGTTGAATTATGAGGCTGTGAAAGTGTTGGCGACTGAGTCTAACAGAACGAAAAGATCATTCTTGGAAAAGGCTTTTATTTCACAAAACAACAATGTCATAAACAAGAAAACTGATATTGATCACTTAAGTGAGATCTACTCATTTTTGTTGTCCTTAGATACTAATTTTGCTCATCAAGTTGTATTAAACAACCATGTTGCTCCTAACAGCACCACCCTTATTACTTCAACTTAATAATAATAATGAAAACTTAATTTTGAATGTATTGGTGTTGGTAGATACATTCAAATTATATAAATAATAATGATAAAAATTAATTTTGAGTGTATTGGTGTTGGTAGATACATTTAAATTATATAATTATTACAATTTTACTTAATTACTATATTATATTATTATTACTACATATTAATAGTGTTATTGTACTGTTTTCTTCCTCTTTTCTTCCTTTGTGTAAGTCATATTGAGGTTATGTTCTCTACACGCTCAAATTACAAAAATTAAGAGCGTTCCCCCTCTCTGTCTCGCACTCTTTCTCCCTCTTCCTCTCTTCTAGAATAATACATCTTCTTATTAAACCAATTGTTGGCCCTACAGCAGAGTCCAATACTGAAATGGTGGCATTGTCCTACAGTTCACTGATTTGACTGTTGGCAGCACTGTTTGTCTCTTGTTACATCCCAATTGGAGGGAAACTATATCATTTCCCTGCCGGCGTTTAACATAGTAACGCATGAAGATGAATTTATTTAATTTATTTTATAAAATGTTGCGACATTTTCATTTGGTGGTGTGAAGCGGTTGGTTGTCCTTCCGCTAACTCAATTCCTGTAAAACATTTCACAATTTATGATCTGTAGTTTACGATTTTACAACTTTATGGAGTCTAACCTCACTTCGGAGGTAAGTACATACGTGGTTGTGAACTTCAATTCTAATTATTCTTTATTGACCACAGTATTTAACTGTTTGTTTTTCATTTTAGTCTCCCTGATGATAAGGACATCCTCGAAAGCTTGGAAGAGTATATCTTTTCCATTTTTTTGCTGCAATTTCCCAATATTCACCAGTTTTATATATATATATATATATATATATATATATATTATATATATATATATATATATATATATATATATATATATATATATATTATCACAGTTCCTTTATTTGAAATTTAAAGAACGTTAACAAAAAGGAAAATCATTTATACTTTTGTGTGCAATACTTTTGATATACACAGTATTGTATGTGAAATCAATATTTTTGAAGGATTCAGAATATATCAAATTTGAGATTTTTGATTTTCGATGACATTCATACAAAATGTATTTAATGATAAATAGAGCATGTTACAATTTGGAAAAAATATTCAAAATTTCAAAAAACAGAGATCACTGGTAGCATACTTACAGTTGTAATAAAAGAATTTAAAATCTCTCTTTGTTATTGGGAAACAAATTTATCATTTTTTGAAAAAAAAGGAAAAGTTCGTAACCACAGGAGGAGAGATTTATTTATTTGAAGAATATTTAGTGAGTTGAATTTGAGACCCCCACGAGACAACATCGTATTTGAGATTTGTCTCGCATTTTGTGAAAACAGTAGAATTAGTTAAATAGTATAATTAATAATCATAAATGTACACATTCTAAATTCAGTGCGTGTGTGTTTTGAAGACAAATTAATCGTATTTAATTCAAGTGAAAGTTCCAGAATTCTAAATTATATTTAGAATAGTACGAGTCTTTTCCTGTTCCTTAGTATTGGTGAGTCCGCTCCAGTTTATTATTATTTATCGAAAATATCAGGCCTTTTAACAAAACTAAATAGATGCAAGTTTTAAAAAAATATCAGTTTGAATTCAAACAAAATACCTTATACGTATGGAAATCTAAATAATTCGAAGAATTTATGTAATAAAAATTTTGGACTGTGATCGTGGTATTTAACATTTATCTGAGTCAAGTGAAAATTCGAAATTTTGAACTTTTGTTGAAAAAATGTATAAACTTTGAAATTAGACAGTGGTTGTTTTTAGTATATAGGTTGTTCTCAATTTTAATTTCTGTAGGAAAATACGATTTTGTTATTAACTATATTATTGGGAAAAACCAAATTTTGACTTTTGTGGTTTAACAATAAAATATAAATTTTGAATCTAACTTACTGTGGTATTCGTTTATAACATATTTTCTATAGAAATTAAAAATATCGTACTCAATAAAATTTTTAATTTAGGCAGTGACATTTGGATTATTATTGGTGACAGATAATTCAATTGAAAATCGTAAATGTCATAAGGAGACTAAAAAGCCTTTATAATCTAGAACAAACGGTCACACGAGACTCTTGTGTAAATAATCAGGAATAGTAGAGTTAATATTTAATTTGGAAAATACATTAAAATTATAAAAACTTACTAAATGTTTTAATAACGATTTGAACCCACCCTGAGATAAGAGTGATGAAAATTCATTATAAATAAATTCATCTTTTGAAATACTTAAAAAATTTATTATAGCCGGGAATTATTTAACAACTGTCAGATTAAAATACATTTCATACTCTGCTAAAGCTGTGTGTACAATATTGTCGCTGTTATCCGGGATTGTACAATTTTGTTTTTTAATCGTGGACAAATAAAAATTTATTAATTATATTGCATTAAAATGAAGGTATAGTAAAATATACCAATTTGTCGGCCCAACGTGAGGCGAATTAAAAATTGTATTCATAGGAAGGATTAAAAACATTAAATTTAAACAATTAAGATTCCTCGCATAATATATATATATATATATATATATATATATATATATATATATATAGGTATTACTATAAATTGCAGACAACTAAATAACCACACAAGTACTTATATCGATTTATTGATTACCATACGAAGCTAGGTTTTATTAAGCAAAAAGAGCTTGACATATACATGACATGAGTTCATACTAATGGCATTTAAATATCAACGATCATTGAACAATATCGAATCTAAGAACACAGAGTGAGTTCGCTACATTTTCCCCCTGTATCATTTCGATACATAATTCTTCAAATATCTGGGTCTACGACGAATTTTATCAGGTCTCTCTTCCGCTGATGAATCTCTTTCTTCGGCTAGATCTTCAGTCATTTGATTATCATTCATAGAGCTTTAAGTTGAGATAGACTGATCCATCAGACTCGGTTCTTCTAGAATATTCTCAATGTAAGAATGCATTTCTGGACTCCCCATTTGGTTATCAGGTCTTACTTCTGCCGTCTCTTGAAGATTCTCATCAAGAATTTCAATACCTTCACGAGGACCAATTATTTTATGGACACACTGGTTACTCTACCATTACCACTAATGAATATTCAGGATGTGCTTCGATTAGTTCTGCCTCCTCCATGAGTGGTTCATATTTGCTGTTGTTTGCATTTCTTCCTGGGATGTATGGAGTACTTCGACTTGTCGCTACTCCTCTGTCTAATAAAAATGATTTCAAGTTCTTTAGACAAGAAGCAAGACCCTTGATTTATACGTATGTATGAGAGCATTTCAAAAATTGAGATTTATTGGTTCAAACAGGCTATGACGCTACTGGATGATGTATCAGTACAAGGAAATGCGAAATACAATCTTGAATATTCATCAACTATTGTCTAAAGATAGATATTTCTGGTGCATGAAGGTAGATGGCCATTCTCTCACATGGTTGAGTGGCTTTGATAAGTTTATCTTACCCGTTTAAAATTGTTGGTTTTATTTCGGCACAACTTGGACATGCATTTGTTATTTTTCGAACATCATCTATCGAATAGAGCATATTTTTGGATTTTATCCAATGATACATATATGTGTTATACCAGGATGGCATAAAGCTTGATGAAGGTCAAATAATTTGTTATTGCTCGTAGATCCACATATTCTAGAGAGGGTATCTGCATCAGTGTTACCAACTCCTAGTCTTCAAACGATATAGAAATTATACCAAGAAAGTTCGAGACGCCATCTCAAGATTCTTTAGTTTTTCTTGTATGCTGCATGTCGAACATGAAGTAAACAGATTTCTGATCAGTAATCGAAGTGAACTACTTTCTAATGTCGCCACTTCTTGAGAGATTCTACTATTGCGTAGGCTTCTTTTTAAACTGCTGAATGTTGCTTTTCACTAATTTACAATGTTCTGGAGAAGGAGGCAACTGTTCTTCTCAATTGGCTAAGACAAGCAGCTATAACATGATCAGATGCATTAGTTTCTACCATGAAACGTATATGAGGATTATTAGACATCATAACGGACTGACTGATATCCTGCTTTATGTTTTCAAAATCAGATTTAGCTGAAGATGAAAAAAGTAAATGTTTTGGTGTTCGCGAAATTATGGATTTTCTGATAAAATCGCTGAATCCATCTAAAGTAGTGTGAGAACATACCTAACGCTCTTTGTAGAGATTGAGAATTTTCTGGGGCAGGTAAGTAAGTCAAACATTCTAATCTTCAAAGAGTAGGCCTAATGAATCCATCTCCAATCAAGTATCCAAGCAATTTTATGATAATTGTTGAAAATGTGCTTTTGGCTTCATTAATTGTTAAGTTATATTTTTGTGTAGCGGCTCAAAATTTATTCAAATTTTCATCGTGTACGCTTTTTGCTTCACCACAAATTCTTATAAGTATCATCTAAGTAAGCAAAAACGCCTTCTAGCTTCTCGTTCTTGATTATTTCATCAACTACTCTCTAGAAACACGCAACTCCCTTTGTTACAACAAACGAAACTCTAGTACATTGTAATAACTGACAGTCAGCCTTAAATGCAGTATATTGTCATTCATTAATTTTGATAGGTCGTTGATGATACGCATTACACAGATCTATTGTGCTAATTATCCGAAATTTGGAAACTGCGGATACTACGTCTTAAATATTTGGTAAAGGGTATGCATCCAATAGGTAAATCGAGTAATTGTCTGAGAATAATCTATTACCATTCTCTTTCTATGGTTTTTAGCTTTGGAAACGAGAGCTTGTGCTCTCCTTGGTGAATATATTTTTCCAATAATCGCTTCTTGAAAAATTTCTCTCACTTCGGAAGATATAAACTCACCATCTTCCTCTGTTTGTCTACTTTATTGAGTTATTATAGGTCTGCAATCAGGTAATAAGTTGTCAAAAAGAGATACTGAATCTATTTTTGCTACTGCTAAGCCACTTATTGCTAAAGGCGTTTTTGAACCACAAAAATTAAGTTCAACTTTTAGTTATGTAATGTATGCCATGTCCAATGATTACACCAGCACAGTTCTGACAAAATCGAAATTTTTATATTTGTAAACTCGTGACGCTGAAGTTCAAGATTCACGAAATAGTGTACTTTTATTTTAGAATGTAGATTGGTAGAGGCCAGCGAAATCTGACCTTCAACTTTAGGTGAATATGGATTTTTCGATTATTTCCAAAACCAATGAGAGCATCAGCAAGATAATTATTGATTCTAATCTTTGTCAAAGACTTGGTTTAACATTTCGGTGCAGCGCCATTTCAGTCATAGTGGCAGACAGATTTTTATGATTCATGCTTAGACAAATTTTCGAAAAGTGAACCTTTCTATTGCAATTACCACAAGTTCCTTCCCGTGCTGGATATAATTTCCTAGGGTCTCGTTTATGTTACAAAATAACATTTGCTTGCCATTGATGAAATCGTTTGGTGATGCTGTGTAAGCTTCAGAGTGTTTTGTGCTGATTCAAAGGTTCGCGCTTGGGTTTCAGCTTCTCCAAGTGAAAGTGACATATTTTCCAAAAGTCATTGTCGAATCCGTTGTGACTGTAATCTATTTTGGTCAACCGATTGACACATTCGTATGGATTAGCCCTTGGATGGTAATTGGCATTCAACTTAATAAGACAATCATAGCGGTAAGCTTAGCTTCGAAAAATATTACTACGGTATTGGGGATCATGATCACACAAAATTTCCTTGGGTACCCCGTATAGAAGAAATACCTCCTCTTCAATTTTACGAGTAACTGCCGCTGCAGAAGCTGTTCTAAGTGGGTAAATACGGACTCAATTAAAAGACAAAATTATTTAAGCTCGCCAATGGCATGTTTAACGAACCATTTCTTTTCAATAATATTAGATATATTGCTATACTTCCATAATCTGATCAAACTTACTTTTAAAATACCTTTAGCGTCGGTATTTTGGAGTAATTTCAAGATGTCACGAGTATCGCGTGAGGGAAATGTTCGATCTATGGCTAATCCAAGCTTGAAAGCTTCATCTGTAGTGTTCCTACTTTTAATGTACTAGAAATTGGACTTCCACTTTGCATTATAGCACAATGGAATATTTCTAGAAAATATATTCAATGTATAAAAAACAATATAAGTAGACTGAAAAAAATTATATTTCAAAATGTTTTAAGAGGGGTACTTCATACTTTATTTATGTAATGTTTTATTAACGATTCAAATTGGTAAATAGCTATTTGTGTACCTAGGCGCGAAAGTGCTGGTTTTCCGGGCCGACAGAATAAATAGCCAGGCGAGGTGTAGCCAAGCCTGGCCACTTCTGGAGGCCTGGAAACCCACTTCCGCGACGTGGAACACACAATAGTTTTTATCCTACACATCAAATGATTAGATTCTAAAATGACAAAAAGAGAGGTGGGAAATCGTTTGACTTTATCGTTTAATGTTATGAGATGAACGAGTCATAAAGAATGGTTGGAAATGTTCTCTGTACCTTGCAATATAATAAACACCAATCCATAAAATGTTTATATTTTTGGTTATATTTTTTTTTTACTTTTCAAGAGGCATTTTTTGTGTAGCCTATTTTGTTTTTGCTTAATCCCTTCCCGTGTAGAATGACTGCCGTCGGATTCGTCCATATTATGTAACATACTATTTACAATCTTAATTTTAATGTCAACAAAATCCTAAAGGTACATTCACAATGAACATTTACAATTAGTAGAACCTTGTTAGCTGTCATTGCAGTTCAGTATTCATAATTGAAGATATTAGTAATTATACTTAACACTTTAGGATGCGCAAAAGTTATCTCATTTTATAAGGTTAGAAGTTATATTTATTATTAATTTTCTCCACCACTTTGTCTGATTTGATGGCTTTGATACTTCTACATTGATAAATTATTGTCGAGCGTCAACACTGTCAATTGTTCAATTGTTCTAGCTCATAATACAAAGAGGGCGTAACCAAAAATCAGCTAATCTTATATATTAAAAAGATTTATGAAAACTGAAGTCAGTCCGCTGACCGTTCTATCCGGCCGATTTCCTTTATTTTTTTTAAATGAAAGGTATTTAGACATCAATCATTGTAATTTACTCAACTCCCACCTCACTCAAGTTATAGTCAAACGCGATTCTTCCCTATACATTTCTTATGGGACACATTCACTTAAGCAACTCGAATGCTCATATTAGCTCCTCTTCTACTGGATGGATCTTGATCGTTTCACTCTCAGAACAGTCAGTGGATCAAGTTCTTTCTTTTGAGCTATTGACTGTTTGAAGTCGTTGAGTTTGAGGAAAGTTATGTGTGCACAATCAACTTTACTTTCAATTTTTTTGCAAATACTACGGCCGGCGCACATCTAATATTGTCTAGAAGGAAGTACTGTAATATGATTTTATGTAATAATTATACCCTCTCATACATGTCTATCCTAATGCTGCGGAGCAGCACGGGTCCTCTAGTTATTTTATGAGTTTTCTCTTTGTGAATGCAAGATTTCAATGACGTTCCGAATTCTCAGTTTAGTTTTTCTAAGCACTAATTGTAATGGCACTGTGCATAAAGCTTTAAGACACAATTTGAAATTTAAAAGTGACAGCCGCGTCGTCATTTATAATAAGGTGCCATCTAGTGTTATTTTTGTGAAGCTGTTTTCCCTGCCTAGTCATTATTTGCTATTTTTCTCGCCTATCCGTGCAAATACCTACTTTCCCGTCCCGATAGAGCCACGAAAATTGGGTTTTCGAGTTGTGTAGGATAAAAAACTATTTCTTATTCATTACATTGAAAATATGAGCGTTCTCATTGACGTTAGCTGTCAATAATTGGTAGGCAACTGAATAACGAATAAAGTTAACCTTAATTTGATTTTATCGGACTTCATGCAATTTTGCATATAAATGGTTTTGAGATTATAGTCAGTTTTCTGAATTAATTTTTGGTTACTCTCTATTTCTCGGCTTATATTGGAATTAAGTATAAACGTTTGTTGTCAACCCATAGTCCTATAAGTTGATAACCAACGGAAACTGATCCAGCACTTTCTCCAGCTAAGGTAACTTGTTCGGGATTCCCACCAAAGAATTGAATATTTCTGTTCACCCATTGTATAGCGAACAATTGATCTTCCAACCTAAATTTGGCGGAATTACTCCATCTTCAGTACCCACAAATCCTGAAACAATTCCTTTTTTTATTTATAAGTTTGAATAAAAACATTTGAAAGACGCTATTAATCGGGCAGCGGACGACATGGAGATGACATGGAGGAATTGTAAGCTATGGTTTGATAGAGAATAAAATTTACTGTCTCGAACCTTACTTCGTGGAATCTACTCATATCACTGTTTTAAATGAAACTAACTGTTCCTAGATAAGGCCACGATATATTGAGAAAATATTAATTTTTTTTTAAGAAATTGACAATTGTTTCGATATTAAATATCATCATCATTCTGACCACGATATCTCAAGTAAAACAGTATAATGGAAAATATATTAGAAAGAAGAATCAATACAAGGCTCAAAGACAGAGGAGTCAAAAAACAGATGAAGAGAGCAAAGAAAAGTAAGAAAATAAGAAACAATAGAGAAATGTTTGAAAAGAAATTGAAAACAACTACAAAAAAGAGGAATAAAACCAATATCACGGTATAAAAAACGAAGGAAGTAGATACTAACGGGAAACAGTGATAGAAGAAGATGATTAAATGATTTCAGAAGTGGATAACATTCTTCATTTATGGAAAAAACATTGTAGGAGCTCTTAAATATAAACCAAAATTGCATAAGACATAGCCAGAAGCTTGCTATATTTACCAAAAGCTCCTAAACGATAATTAATCGTAACAACCACGACGCCATGGTCCATAATGTATTTCGGCTCAATGAAATAGCGAAATTGATATGATACTAGACTTACTTGGGGAGTATATACATTAACATAAACAACCTTCGCTAATTTCCGAATTTTCGCTAGTTTCTTCATCCTGATAACATAATTTTTGTGTTTTTCGTGGTATTCAATATATGTGACCAGGGCTCTGGAGATTTCGGAAGCTTAAAAATAAATAAATTCGATTTAGTTGAGTTCAATAACTTAGTTGAAATATTCATGCAAAACAGCGCACTTAGTACTAGATAATATATAGGATATATCAAAAATAATGATTGATGTTCAAAAGCGACTATATTAATATTTCAACTTGAATTGTAAGTGAGTTTATGTCAATGAGATATAATCTTTGAAACCAATTGTCAGTTACTCATATAGTCTGTCTTAATAAGTTACTTAATTTAAATGTTTCATTAAATAATTTAAATTCTACATCATATCCACTGAACTTATAGATACAATTTGGTCCTATATTTTTAACTCACACCATAGAACTGACTTATTCATACTATTTCACGGCAACTTCTATTTTATATATTCCATTGTGATGGCAAAAGTAATATCCTCAATGTAATTCACGTTTTTTTCTTCGTCGTGGAAACGAGTTGCTCAATACAAAATAAGGAGTATTTCCGACTGTACGTATAGGTAATATCATAAATATTAAATAAACCGTTTCCCAGAATCCGTAAAGTCATATTTGGGATTTAATGGAAATGGGCGCTTACTGTGTACTGTATGAACGGTTCAATTTAAATATGATCTGAATATAATTTATATACTCTATATGAAATGGGTTTACATCGTTATCAACCATTTATATTTATATTGATACATAACTTGAGATAAGGAGGATTCTCAATTCAATATTATTAAAAAATTAATGATTCCAATTCAATGTATGGAAATAATAGAATTAAGAAATGTCCTTCCAAACTCAGTTTAAGATATATAAAAAACCGATAAATTTTTAAAAGACACCGACCAGAGACAGAACAATTTTACTTTTAAATCAGATATATTTTCAAAAACTATTTATTTATCAAGCAGAGCTTTGTTGATATTTTTTGCTGAAAAAAGTAAGGCATTTGCTACAAAGATGTTTTCATTCCCAGCATTGAAAATTATTACTTGTTTTCCTTTCGAGCACGGCACATTTAAGACACAATTTTGTGAATGGTTTGCCTGACCGCGTTGAACGACATCGTCAGTGTCGAAACACGTTTCATCTAGAAAAACGAATTCAATATTCTGCTGGAATTAGCCAGGAAGGTAGTTGTTCTCCTCTTCGAAGAGCGCTTAGAGTACTCATTCGAATTATTAATATTTCGAATGAAACGTAGGTGTATAGTAGAAGTACTATTACTTTATCTATAACTTAAAATTTGACATAAATAATTTTGACGAAGTACCGCAATAGGATAATAATATAATACACATTCGACTATCTAATTTTTTATACTCAAACCACATTCTATTAAAATGAGTCAGAATATTTCTAAGGATTTATAATTAAACTCGTTAGAATATTGTCATTTGTTAAAGATAATCTCTAGTTTTGGGACTTTTTAACTTTGTAAGTATTGTAATCCATTCGTTGAATCACATCTTTAGATCTGTACAACTCTCCCCTTTATTACCGAGTTGTTTCTTAACAAAAAAATCCGCTGTCGCCCAATGTAATAACTGACTGTCACCAAATGAAATAAAGCAGCCGAGCGTAGAAAAAAAATAACACCAGTCCGAATTAGGCGCGGACCTCCTGGACTAAAAGCGGTGGAATTACCTTTGCCAGGCCAGGGTTGATCCCTTTGTTCGGCCTCGTATCCAAATGCACTGCACACTCTAGAAGGAAAATCGCGGTAGAGATCTGAATAAAGTTTCGGTAACCACAAATGTATAAAAAAATATATTAAATCTTCCGCTATATAAAATTGAACCAACAACAAAAAAAATATTAAATCCTTCACAATAAAAAAATTACCCTACTACTGTATACTACTATAAATTGTTCAAGGTGCGCATGGGACGTACGATTTCGCCCCTATTTCGTAATTTGACCTGCCTCACTGCGAGAAATACTTATCTATATTGAAAAAAATACGGTACAAATCGACTGCCGCATATTTTCTTATTTGTCGAATGTCATTGTACTTTATGTAAACAGAAAGTGAAAGTAGAGAAACTAAAATCCTGCTGATTTTGAATATAAATCTTATCGGTAAACAGTTCAGTGTGTATTACAAAATTTACGAGTTGCAGTTTTGTTTCCTTTGAATAATCTATAATGTTTATTTATTTAACTAGCTATGAGTAAATAATATAACCGCGTCTGAAAAACCAAAATTATTTATTCTTGGCGAAAATTCACTGATAACCTGATTTTACGGAGAAAAAATCATACGCTCCGGGCAAATGATACAAATTACAATTAGCTACGTTTTAACCCTTACTTATGTCTATTTACGGGGTGGGTGAGAATTATGTGACACAAAAAAAATTATACCTAAATCCTGTCCAGTTACATATACACTAATGAATAAAACGTTCCTACAGTCTTGTGTTAAATCTTACTATACTATCTCACACGATAAAATTATATTCTATAGAACGAGCGGTGCCCAAATTATGAGCCAGGACCTACAGATTTAACTGAACCTATGAACTTGTCTAATAACACAGTGAAGAAACTGTTATATATTCTACCTATGCAATATTTATGTTATCAATATCAAGTTAGAATCAGCGCCCGAAAAATAACTAAAGCTTTCCCAATAAAAAATCTTAGACTTGTTCAAAAACTTACTGTGTGGAAACTTCCCTTCTCCTATCTCCGCTTACCGCCTGTTTTCGCTATTTATCTAGAAACCGCGGATGACGCTAAATTTCTAGCACCCGGTGTCGAGCTATGCTGGATTACGGTCGGAGGCAGAGTTTTTCCCGTTTTTTACCAACTCAGGAGAACAGTGTTCACTGTCAAGGATATCTGAGTATCGCTTTGATGCCCTGACACAACGGAGAGAAACGTCTCCCTATGAACCCGCTAACACTAAAAAAAACTGATACCCGTTACCGTGACAGGGAAGGACTTCTCCTTTCGCGTTATTCGCCCGACTCTGTGCTCTGTCTCCTCTGAACTTACTTTTTATTTTTTCCAAAATTTTGTTCGGTTTTTTTTGTTCAACCTACAAAGGTTCCATTTTTTGTTTTGAAGTGACCTCAATTTTCATTACCAACTCGTTTGTATACAAAACAATAATTTAAATTTGACCAATTAAATTGTTTTATTGTTGCAAATTGTTATGGTCGTGTCTCATTTTTGTTAAACAAAAAGTGTGTCGAATTTTTGAAATAAAATATATATTTTACCGTGTGTTCTGAAAGTTACTGTTTTAAGCTTTCCTATTTAATATTCGCATTTATTACATCACTTCCCCCTTGGTAAAAGTATTGCGACCTGCCCTGGTCTAATACCTTTTCCTTACTTAAAGTCCCTGTACATCCATATTTAACTCTTAATTTATGTATGGCAGTCAGCTTACAATAGTGGCCTATAATCTTAAAATTAGTGCTACATTTTTATTTATTTAAACTATTTTTATTACTTCTGTTCATTACTTATGAGCGACACTGCTCTGGCAATTTCTACGCTATTACCTTTCTATTCCTGACCTAGGCCGCGACTATTTGCACTCGCGACACTGTTGCTCAGTAGATCGTTCATATGGCGACTTCTGTCTGTCCAATGCTGTGATCTTGGGTGGCTCGTCTCTTGCTGCGCTATTTGGTCCATCTCTATTGCTTCATCATATTCCTGATTTGCCTCGCGTTTATTAACGGTATTCTTCTTTCCCATATTTCTAATGAAGGTTCTCCTTTGTATGATATTATAGCCTCCTGTTCTTCTAGAAAATCTCTTCCTAAGAGTACTGGTATTTCTCCCATTACTGCGTCTTCTGCTGCAATGGCGTTTCCGTAAATGTTGAAGTTCATTCCATTTCGCCAATTTCGTCGATCCATACAACTGTATTGTGTCTCCAGTTATACCTTCTAGAGTTAGTTCCTCTATGATCCTTGTGTCTAATTCCCAATCTGCAGCTATTGACCTATTTACTAATGAGTACGCTCCACCTGTGTCTATCATACATGGCCTGTTTATACCATTCACCCTTAACATTAGTATGTATGGGGCGTCCTCGTTTATTTCCGACGTTGATTCGTTGTGATAAATTATTTCTTTTTTTTTTCATTGTTTTCCGCTCTCGGATTATAATTATTTGTAGCTTCTTGGTTTGTTTTCTGTCCTTGTGTTTTTTTATAGCCTGTTTCTCCTTTTAAATTTACTTGACCACTTGTTTCGGGACTAACGTGGTCCTTACTAGTTTAAATGCTCCGTCCATTCTTTATTACTTGTGTGCCCTCTTTCTGTAGAGTTCCCTCTTCTATCCTTCTATCCTTGTAGTTCCCAAAATTATTCTGTTGAGACCTCCTCTGTGCCTCTTGATTATAATTCTCTTCTCTCTTCTATATCTGCTATATTCTCCGTAGTTTCCCTGTTGTGTTTCGTGTTTTTCGTCGTGATACCTTGTTTTCTCCGTTTTCCATGGACTTGCTTTTCCGTCGTTGTATCTATCGTACTTCGAGGTTATTTTATTCCGTTTATTTGTTTCGTCGAACATTTTCTTTCTGCATTTTTTTGCCCAATGTCCTTGTTTCCCGCAGTAATAGCATGTGTTTGTTGATCCGTTCCCTTTTTCTCGGGAATCTGCTGCCCAGTGTCCTGGTTTTTTAGGCATCTTGTCTCCCTTTTTGTTTCTTCTGCTTCCTTGGTCCTGCAGTTAGCCATCCAATGACCTTGTCTGCCACAGAAAACACATTTCGCGTTCTGCCTACATTCCTCCGAAGTGTGATTCGACCTTCCGTACGGTGTGCACCTCAGTTGCTCACTCATAAATGCGACTTTATGGCCACTGTTTCTGCCGCTAGTCATAATAACAGCCGTTTCTTGACAACTGACTATTTCTTCCGCTTCTTCTAGTGTCATATGGTCTTTGTGTAAAATGTAAAAATCTACCTTCCTTAATAAATCTTTTCTTAACCCTACTTTAAATTGATTTACTAGGGCTGCATTATGTTTTCTTTGTATGTTTGGTATTTGTTCTCTACTAGCGCCCTTGATATCTCCTTCTAATATTTTGTTTCCCGTTCATTTTAATCTGGTACAAAACGACGCTACGTCCTCATCGTGTCGCTGGTAGCATTGAACCAGTTGCATCCACCAATCTGCTATGGATTTTTTTGGAACAAATTTCCGTGATAATGTTTCCCTAAATTCTGAATATAACACCGTGTCCAACCTTGAATCGGCTTTGCAAAAATCGTGATCTACGCACGCGAGTTTGAATTTTGATAATGTTAGTGTTCCTGATTCCGCCCAACCGTCTAATTTGGCCCGTAACTCGAGTTTCTCTATGTAACTAGCCGCATCTCTACCTGTGAAATCGGCTAAAGTCGAAGCAATTACCCCTAGTGGTTGCGCTTGTGCTACCCTCAGTGTGGGTGGCACGTTGCTCGCATCTCCCATGGCTTTTGGACCTCCTTGGCTGCCTGCACCTAACCTATTTTGAAAATCGAGTGGCATATCGCTGTCTAACTAGATTTTTATTAATGAACTTTTGTAAATGTTATAACTTATACTACTCCTACCTTTTTGGCTTCTACGGCGCCTGAAATGGATAGCTTTTTGGTGTACGGATAGGATATTTTGGGATGGGCGGACTTCCCCTTTTGTAAAATTAAAACTTATTTCTTTCGACAATATAATTTATTCTGACGAGTGAAACGAGAAAAAAAAATCAATTGTATGATGGAATGACAAACCAATTCTAATATGTAGAACTATGTTGTTTAATTGTTATGTGTCCTGCTAACTGAAGAGTGACGTACCTATGGATAACTGAGATGATGGTGGAGTAGTATCGGCTAATTCTCGATATTGTGTAGAGTTTTGTACCCTCCTGTATGCCGTGTTTACTGCCTCTCGCAGTCTCTGGTTACAGACCGTACAGCTTCGCCGTTCCCTGTATTCTCTTGTGCTAGAGCAAGATTGGCATATAATCTTGGCCTGACAGGAATGTCTTGTTTGAAGATCTGACGTCCCTGCTGGCTAACAACCCTGTATTTTAAAATTCACTATCTGACGACTAATCGATCTAACCCTGTATCTGGAAAATCGCTGTCTGAAGACTAATTGATCGAACCCTGTTTCGGAAAACCGCTGTGAAAACCAAACAAGTCAACTCTGTATCGGAAACCGATGTCACCGGTGTAACAAATTCTAGACCTTATTGTACACTCTTATGGTGAAGCAGCTATCAACTCAGTCGATATTTGCTGATTAGGATTATTTTTTCGACCTTGACTGGCCTACCTAGATCCAGTGTGTTTTGCAGTAGATGTGCTACTCGTCAGGCAGGGTGTGATTTTTCATCACGCACACTGATCTTGGTCTAACGGGAGCTATGTGCTGCGCAATTACTAGACCCTGGTTAGAAGAACTCCGTTGTCACTACTTTGTTGACCGAAGTATTCCACCTTACGCCGTTTGGCATGTTCACCTCAGGTAGGCCTTTCGCCTTATCTGATGTTTGGCTTTTTTCTCGACCTTCTCTGGTCTAGATCCAGTATGTTCTGCGCCCGCATTGAAACCTCGTGTAGGAAGTGATTCTTCACCACGCACACTGGTCTTGATCTAGTGGAAGCTCTGGTCCCGGAGGCTCTATATTGCGCTATACTAGATCCTGGTTGTAAACCATCGTTTTCCCCTCCTGGGTATGGTAGCTGAACCGCGTGTCACCGCTCGTGGGGTGTGGGTCCAGACAACCGGATTCACCTCTCGGAGAGAAATGGTTTTGGACAACCGATGTCATCCTCCCTGGGTGGAGTTGTACCAATAGAGGATGGTTCGCGAACCGCTGTCACCAGTTGTACAACTCTCCCTTTTATTACCGAGATGTTTCTTAACAAAAAAATCCGCTGTCACTCAATGTAATAACTGACTATCACCAAATGAAATAAAGCAGCCGAGCGTAAAAAAACACTAGTCCGAATTAGGCGAGGACCTCCTGGACTTAAAGTGGTGGAATTACCTTTGCCAGGCCAGAGTTGATCTCTTTCTTCGGCCTCGTATCCAAATGCACTGCACACTCTAGAGGGAATATCGTGGTAGGGATCTGAAAAAGTTTCGGTAACCACAAATATATAAAAAAATATATTAAATCTTTCGCTGTATAAAATAGAACCAACCACAAAAAAAATATTACCCACTTATCTACACAAATTATTCAAGGTGCGCATGGGCCGTATGATTTCTCCCCTATTTCGTAATTTGACCTGCCTCACTGCGAGAAATACTTATCTATATTAAAAAAAAATACGGTACAAATGGACTGCCGCTAATTTTCATATTTTTTGTCGAACGTCGTTATACTTTATGTAAACAAAAAGTGAAAGTAGAGAAATTAAAGTCCTGCTGAATTTGAATAAAAATCTTATCGGTAACCAGTTCAGTGTGTATTACATAATTTCCGAGTTGCAGTTCTGATTCCTTCGAATAAACTATAACGTTTATTTATTTAGGTAGCTATTAGTAAATTATATAACCGCGTCTGAAAAACCAAAATTATTTAATCGTGGCGAAAATTCACTGATAACCTGATTTTACGGAGACAAAATCATACGGTCCGGGCAAATGATACAAATTACAGTTAGCTTTGTTTTAACCCTTACTTTTGTCTATTTATGGGGTGGGTGAGAGTTATGTGACACAAAAAAAAATAATACCTAAATCCTGTCAAGTTACATATACACTAAAGAAAAAAACATTCCTAAAATCTTGTGTAAAATCTTACTATACTATCTCACACGATAAAATTATATTCTATAGAACGAGCGGTGCCCAAATTATGAGCCAGGACATTCAGATTGAACTGAACCTAGGAACTTGTCCAATAACTTAGTGGAAAAAAATAACTGTTATATATTCTACCTATGCAAATATTTATGTTATCAATATCAAGTTAGAATCAGCGCCCGAAAAATAAATAAATCTTTCCCAATAAAAAATCTTAGGCTTGTTCAAAAACTCATTGTGTGGAAACTTCCCTTCTCCTGTCTCCGCTTACCGCCTGTTTTCGCTATTTACCTAGAAACCACGGATGACGCTAAATTTCTAGCACCCGGTGTCGAGCTATGCTGGATTATGGTCGGAGGCAGAGTTTTTACCGTTTTGTGCCAACTCAGGGGGACAGTGTTCACTGTCAAGGATATCTAAGTATCGCTTTGAAGCACTGATATAACGGAGAGAAACTTCTCCCTATGAACCCGCTAACACTAAAAAAACTGACACCCGTTACCGTGACAGGGAAGGACTTTTCCCCTTCGCGTTATTCGCCCGACTCTGTGCTCTCTGCATACTTTTCATGATTCCCCAAATTTTGTTCGGGTTTTTTTGTTGAATTGCAAAGGTTCCATTTTTGTTTTGAAGTGGCCTCAATTTTCATTACCAACTCGTTTGTATACAAAACCATAATTTAAATTTGACCTAAAAAATTGTTTCATCGTTGCAAATTGTTATGGTGCTGTCTCATTTTTGTTAAACAAAAAGTATGTCGAATTCTATTTTCATTATATTTGAAACCAAATATATATTATACCGTGTATTCTGAAAGTTACTGATTCAAGTTTTCCTATTTAATATTCGCATTTATTACAGATGCATCATCTATCCGACGGCTGACGATACGTAGTTACGAAGTCACAATTCGCTGCAACTGCACCATATCATATATCATTAGTTAGCAATAATGTGTATACATTGTTATGATAGTTCTTTATTTGATTTATATTTATAAATCAGTTTTTGTATAACCACTCCGAGAATAACATCTCTCTTTGTAATAATTGAATAAAATATATTTTTAAAAATAGTATTTCTGTTTGGAAATACATATCTGGCGGGGTCAGTAGGATAACGCGTGTTGTCCTAACGTGTTAACAAAATACGAACTTACATCCATTCAGTGGAACCAGTGCAAATCATCCCTTCTGTGGAAATCGTCCCTTTTGTGGTATAGTTACGTACTGGACAAAAACTCGAGGAAGATACAACCAGCCAGAAAACCATCGAGGTAAGTGCTAAGTTTTCTTTTTGCCTTTTCCTTATTTCCATTAGTTCGGGAAAGGTGGTTGTTAAGACAATTTTATTTGTAATTAATTAAAACCTTTATGATCGATACTGATTCCATAGTAGAATCTCTTAAGAGTTTGAATATCAGCAGTAAAAGTAATAAAAGTAAAGTTAAAATGCCAAGCGATCAATTATAACCTCGTCCTACTAACTGGGAGTTGTTTAAGTCAAAAATTTCAAATATTAAACCTTATGATGGGGATACGAATACTCTCAACAAATTTATTTCTCTTCGCGATAGCCTAATCGCGACGTATAAGGATTATAATGATAAAGATCTGAACGATCATATTCCTGAATGCATTCAGTGTAATCTTGTCGGAACAGCCGAATTGATGGTCGGGAATAGAGTAGAGTTGATTAGTTGGGACTTGTTAAAAGGTGCTCTTAGGCAATGTTTTTCGGACAAACGGAATTTAGAATGTTTAACGCAAGAGCTCACGTGAAACAGGCCGCATAAAGTCTAAGTCTAATAGAATTCGGGAATAGATTGCAATTATTGACGAGCAGCATCATACAAAGAATTAGTAACGATAATAATCTTAATCAGAACGAGAAAATTATACATTTGCAATTTTGTGACAATACGGCGTTAAATACCTTTATCGCGGGCTGTACCGGTACTTCACGGTACAACATGCATTTAAAGCAACCAGCATAACTTGAGCACGCCATCGCTTATGGTAATGAATTTGAAAATTTCGAAAAGCTTTATTCTCATTCAAACGATCAAAGGTCCTACCAAAGCAAAAATAAATTCAGAAATCAGCATTACGGCCCCCGAACTCATCAACACCACGGTAACCAATATTATCATCAGTCAGCTTCTTCTTATCCCTCAAATCCTAATTCGAATGCGTATTTATCTCAAAGCCCTTCGTAGCCTCGTCTGTCCATTAACGTTCAACCCCAACAATTACCACCCAGAAAATACACAACTAATTCAGAAGTTTTCGGACCTCCCAGTAATGTTTTCAAACGTAATCAAACTCCTATGCATCGTCTTCCAAAACCTGAGCCAATGGCTATTTATACAAATTCAAGACTACCCCCATCATATAGTAAAAGATCCAATAATATTAGAAGCAATCATTCTCAAAATAACGGTTAAAGGTCGAATTTCATAGCTGAAGAATTATTTTCTAGCGACTACATTGGGACGAAATGCGAACCGACGCATGGTGACGTCGACGCAAACTCCCATTTTCGCGAGCAAGAAAACTATGAAGATTCTGATTATGTTAGTGAAAATTTTCAAGAGAATGCCTCAGTAAACCCCATAACTCAATCTAATAATCCCTTACTCTATATCAGTATTTCTAAACCCCCATTAAATCTGCTAATAGACACCGGAAGTACTAAATCAATCTTAAAGCCTATCATTGCCGAAAAATTCTATCCCAATTGCATATTTAATTCAAATTTATGACTCTCAACCTCTCTGGGAACCAAAAACGTGCAGTTTCAAGCCGACATACCAACTTTCCCAGAATTTAACAGAGATCATATGTTAAGGTTCATATTATACGATTTCCACGAATTCTTTGATGAAATTATTGGTATCAACTTCCATGAAATTTAACATAGATTTGAATAAAAAGAGTCTTGTTAGTGATATTTTAATTCCAATTAAGTTTAGAGAACCATCCGATATTAAACTCCAAATATCAATTGGCCCTAGCGAAAGAGTCGTAAAGCAAATCCCTGTTACAGTATCTAACGGAGAAATATTAATTGATGAGATAGTTTTAGATGATATATATGTACCCTAGATGCTAACCATAGCCAATAATGGCTTAGCACTAATAGAATTTATTAATGAAACAAATAAAAGTTTAGCTATAACGTTACTAGAATCCTTAAGTGCAACCCCTTATAATCCTAATTTTTACGAATGTTATAAATTTGAAACAATCAATAGTGCGGTTAAATTTGAAATGAATAAAACTCAAATCCAAAACTCAATTAGAGCAGAACACATGAATCCGGAAGAAAAGTCGGAAATAATTAAGTTATGTAAACCATATAAAGAATTATTTTTAAAACCCAGCGATCCTCTTACGTTCACTTCAAAAGTTAAACATTGTAGTAAAACTACCGACAAAGCTCCAGTACACGTGAAATCGTATGGGTACCCGTATGCCCTTAAATAAGAGGTGCAACAGCAAATAAGTGATATCCTAGAGAAGGGCATAATAAGACCGCCGTCGAGCCCTTGGTGCGGGCCCATATGGCTTGTAAAAAAAAGCTAGACGCATCGGGACACCAAAAATGGCGGCTTGTGGTAGATTACCGCAAGCTGAATGAAAAGACTATTAGCGATCTGTACCCGATCCCAAATATAAACGAAATTTTGGACAAATTGGGGCGTGCCCAATATTTCAGTACCATCGACCTCGCTAGCGGATTGTATCAAATAGAGTTGAGCAAAGATTCGATAGAAAAAACTGCATTCAACGTAGACCATGGTTACTACGAGTTCTTGCGAATGCCCATGGGTCTAAAGAACTCGCCCAGTACCTTTCAGAGGGTAATGGACGAAATTCTTAAAGATCACCAGAACAGGATGTGCCTTGTGTATATGGAAGATATGATTATTTGCAGTAAATCTCAGATTAGTTTTTGAGAAATTAAGACAAGCAGGACTACAGTTACAACTAGATAAATGCGAGTTCATGCGTGGAGAAGTAGAATTCTTGGGGCACGTTGTGACGCCCGACAGAATTAAACCCAATCCCAAAAAGATCGAAGCCGTGCAACGCTTATCTATACGTAAAATACAAAAAGATCTTAAATCTTTTTTAGGGCTCTTAAGATACTATAGGAAATTCATTCGCAATTTTGCTAGGATCACAAAGCCATTAACAAATTGTTTCAAAAAGGATAACAAAATAGAACACAAAAATTTATTAACTGTTTCAATCACTGTAAAAATCTATCTTAGCATATCCAAATTTCGAGAAACCCTTCGAAATAATGATGGACGCATCAATGTACGCCATTGGAGCTGTATTGAGTCAAGACAATCACCCCATTTGCTATGCGTCCAGAACTTTAAATTCTGCAGAGATCAACTACTCTACTATAGAGAAGGAGCTCCTAGCAATTGTGTGGGGATGCAAACACCTCCACCCCTACCTTTTCGGACGACAATTCGAAATTCTAACCCATCACAAACCGTTAGAATGGTAGTTTTCCCTTAAGGAACCAAACTCTCGCCTGATGCGTTGGCGATTAAAACTGTTCGAGTATACAATAAAATACCAAAAAGGAAAGCTTAACAAGGTAGCGGACGCACTTTGTCGTTCACCCCCTAAACTAGATGTGGATGCATTAGAAACTAGTTCCTTAGATGTTAATATCGACGATATAGACGAAATAATACGAAGATAAATTCAAATTATTGATAATCTTCCCTTAGTCAATGAAAACCTACCCGATCTCTTTGAGTTAAACATACAAAATTTACTTAACGATAGCAGTAAAATAAAAGTTCTTCAAAATATTCAAATCCGTCCCCCTGATATCGGAAATGCTCAAGACACTGATCTAGACACGGTTCATACTTCCGTAGAGAATCCGATTTTGTCTATACCAATTTCCGAAAAATCTGTAAATCAGCATAAAAATCAAATAATATTAACAACAGGAGAAATAAACTCTTACATTTGCAAACAAGAGAAAATGTACGATAACATTAGATTCAATGTCACTCTTCCTTCTAGAAATCTAGAATATAATGTATTCACTTTCGCCAAAGATTTTTTAAATCCTAGAATTACGTATGCTTTATATTTTAGACAAACTAATTTACCCGAAATGTTTGTTACAACCTTGCAAAAATTCTTTAAAAATTCAGCCTTTAAATTAATTCACGGTACAGGATTTCTTGAAGATTTAGTAACGTCAGAAGAACAATGCGAAAAATTGGAGTATTACCACGTTTACAAAAAGGGTGATAGAGGAATCAATGAGTTAAAAATGTCTCTTACAAAAAATTATTATTGGCCCAAAATATCTGAGGACATAGAGAAATTTGTCAATAGCTGCGAGACTTGTTTAAAAAATAAGTTCGGCCGAAATCCACCCGTCATTAAATTTGATCTCACCCCTACAGCTTCTAAACCATTAGAACATATTCACATCGATGTTTTTCGAATCTCAAATACCCCTTTCCTCACAATAATCGATTCTTTCTCTCGATACGGCCAAGCCTATCCGATCGAAACTGTTACCGGCATATCAGTAGTAGACACCCTTATTAATTTTGTAACTCATCACGGGTTACCTTATTAATTTACAGCCGACTGTGGTAGCGAATTTAAAAATAATGATCTGGAAGACTTTTGTAAATTACACAGAATCGAACTACATCTCACAACAGCGAAAAATGGCAAATCAAATTCACCTGTAGAAAGATTCCATTCGAGCCTCATTGAGCATTTTAGACTCCTGTGAGAGCAGAACCCGGAACAAACCCCTATCCAATTAAGGAATCATTTGGTTTCAAGTTATAACAACTCCATACATTCTGTTACCAAATATACCCCATTTGAAATCATTAAAGGGGACATTGGAAGTCCAGACCCCTTTGATCTAGACGATCATCCTGTTCTTTCCTATTATGTTCAAATCCACAAAAATATAAGTAAACAACTATATGAAATGATGAAAGAACGAAATGAGAAAGTAAAATAACGGAATATAAACAAAGCTAACCAACATATAGCTTATGTTCGAACGAAACATCGAGATAAAAAAATGCCCAAATTCAAAAAACCGAAATAGTTGGAGATGATAACGTAGTTTTGAAAACTAAGAAAGGAAATTATCATAAAAGCATCGTTATAAAACCGAAATCTAATTAAAATATTTTACAGGGCCAGCATCGGAAAAATGAAAACAGTGGCCATCCCGATTTACCTAGTCCTAGCCATAATCAGTATTAATTGTTTCACGAAAGAAATAACGGTAACGCCCTTAGAAAATCCTATTCTTCTGATAGATTTGGGTAAAACTAGGTTAATTTACTCAAAACATACTTTTATTCACTACTTAGATGTAAGAGAAGTGGCTAATCAAATAAATATCCTTAAAACACACTTTTTAACAGTTAGAAAATTAATTCTAGATTCTAATAGTTCAAACCCCACTTAATATCAGGGTCTTAGCGAAAATATTTTAGTACGTACAGAGTTTCTTATTAATTCGTTACAACGTAAATTCGACAATTTATATGGTATGTGAAAAATCAATAAATGGTTGTTTGGAAACTTAGAGTCAGACGATGAAATTCGATAAGGTTACTGCAAGCGAATCAGAAAAATATCATTACTGAAGTTAATCTACATACCACTTTATTTAAGAAACTAATCGATCATCAAAATCAATCAATAACAGTTCTTTTAAAAAATCAAAAACTTCTCAAAAATAATCTAGTAAAATTTGAAGCCGCAATATTGAATCGAATAGATTCTCTAAGCAAATATATAACCTTTCAAGGAACAATTAGTCAAATCAATCTCGATTGTCAAAATTTAATATTATTCGTAGAAAATCTTGAGAACGCCTTGTTATTTTCAAAACTGAATTTTCTTCACCCGTTCATGAAATCAAGGAAATTCTTGACATGATAGAACATCTACATAGCATTTATGATAAAAATCAAATTCCCAGATTCAAGAATGTCTTAACATACTACACCTTCCTTGGAACGAAAGCAGCCTTTACCGAATCAAAGTAAGTGTGTAAACTGTATCCATCGAGCGAATATTGGTATATTCGCCGTACTTTATACCCCAATGTCCTCATATCTACGATTGTGGTAACCAGAATCGCAGTATGGCTAATTTACCGTCTCACTCCCTTAACATCTCCACCGTCAATGAAATTCATAGTACATCTCAGGCCATAAACGCAACTCATCGATAATATGCTGCTGCTACCCTCAGTAAAGCGCCCCCGCCCCCAATACCCTCTAAAGATCAAGCTATTCCCAACTCAGTCATCTTCGACTATATTAAAGCAATTGGAAGCATTGTTTCTCCCAAAAATGTTCATTTTGCATCTCGTATTGCCCATGGCCGTATTTGCATATATTTATCCTCTACCGAACAAATTGAATATCTCCTAAAAACCACTTCCAACATTACAATCAACTCTCAAAGTATACCTATTCGTAGACTTATTTCTCCATCTAAAAGAATTTTAATCTCCAATGTTAGCCCCTCGATTCCTCAATCTCTGATTGAAAAAGCTCTCCTCGACCTCGGATTAGAAAACATTACGCTGATCACTCATGTTAGATGCTCATGTTATGAGCTTCCGAAGGATGACATATAATCCCGGACCGCGATGATTTTTCCCTCCAAACATCAATACTTATCACCCATGAAAACACCCCTCACCGAATTTTTATTTCGACTGATAAATTAGAATGCTTTCTTTGTAAGCAACCAAATCACACCGCTAAATCTTGCACCGATTTCACTTCATCCTCCCCTCCCCAATTAAATGATGCATCCATTGAAGCCTCACATGATCTTCCCCTCTCTTCTACTAACTGCACTGTGAATATTACCGAAACCTCCACCGATAACCTCCTTGATCCTTCTGACCCATCCCACGTACCGTCACCAAAGCCTGCTGAGAAAATACCGCACTCTAATGATAGCAGCCTGGCTTCCCCAACTCTTTTACCACACGAAACCAGCAACTTTCTCCGCCCAAATGCAATCTCCCTCTCTGCACCCAATTTATCGCAAACCCTTGAAAAACCTTCTAAAAAGAAAACCAGAAATCCAAATCTGATGTACCTGAGAAACATGATTTTGGCTCTACAGCTCGTTCTACTATTCCCAAAATATGCTCTGATTTGTCTAGTCCTCTCTCACTTTCTGAAACCCAACTGACTGCTTTTCTTGAAAATACTATTGGGATGTCTGATCTACTCACTGAAGCCAATAAATTCACTTCTGATATTCCCTTCTTACTCCAAGACCTGAAAACTCTCTACACTGTTTCTAGTGAACGCTCCTTAAAAAACCGCTTAACACGTCTACAAAACAGAATTAAATCCAAACTAGATCCTGATTCTTACACTTATTCCGGTGACCCGACAACTGACGACTACAACTCATCTGACTCCTCGATAATATCCCACTAAACCTTATACCTTCCCTTATCAGTATCAGTATTCACTGTCTTACAATGGAATTGCAATGGATTTTATCCTCACATAGAACGAATTCAAAAGCTCACTTCCTTTCACAAACCTGATTTTCTTTGTCGTCAAGAAACTAATTTTAAAATCAATCACAATCTTCTCTCAAAACACTTCGAAGGGTATCACTACATTAGTACCAACTGCATTAGAGCCAGCGGTGGTGTATCAATATTTGCCTCAAGCGATATTTAATCCGTCCCTCTTACCCTAACCACAAGCTTTGAAGCTATTGCCATTACCGCCTGGTGCCCAAATAAAATTTCAATATGTAGCTTATATGTTCCTCCTGACCACCAACTAGAAGAAGAGGAGCTTGTCGATTTGGTATATCAGCTTCCCCAACATTTTATACTTGTTGCTGACTTCAATGCCCACAACACCATGTGGGGATCCAAACGTACATTTAGGAAAGGCAAAGTTGTTGAAAATTTTTTAAACATATCCGGTGCCTGTCTTTTAAATACTACCTCAAACACACATTTCAATATCTCCTCCAATACTTTCTCAGCTATAGACTTAAGCATCTGTGACCCTAAATCCGCCCCTTCTCTAACTTGGAATACACTGGACGATCTGCATGACAGCAACCACTTTCCCATTCTCATCTCCAGCCCATCTAACCAAGAACCAATTACCCGCAGATATTGGAATTTAAAAACTGCCAATTGGCCAGATTACACACTAGCCACTCAAAATACACTCCTCTCATTACATCCTTCAACGAATGCCAACAGTCACCTTCAAATGATAGTCGATACTATTAAATCTGCAGCAGACCTGCACGTAGGTAAAACTGTCGTATCCGCTACCCATAAAATTGCTCCCTGGTGAAATCCTGCGTGTGAAAATGTCGTGCGCCAATCCAAAACTTCTCTTAATAGACTGCGCCGAAATAGAACTCCGGCGAATCTTCTTTTACACAAGAAACTCAAAGCAAAAGCTAATTACAATATAAAACAAAGCAAAAAGTCCTCCTGGCAAAACTATGTCTCCTCCCTGACAACCGACACTAATCCTAGTCAAGTCTGGAATAAAATTCGACAAATACAAGGTAACAGGACCAATCTCAAAATCCCAGCCTCATCTATAACGACTCGCTTATAAGTGATAGCCAAACTATTGCAAACACTTTTGCAGAATAGTTTGAAGATAAATTCCAAAATAATATTTTGACATCAACCCCTATCTCTTCTCTCTGTACCCCTTCCCTTGTCGAGCAAATTGATCAGCAGGATGTAACATCTGTCAATGCCCCTTTCACTTTTTATGAACTAAAATCCGCTTTATTCTCTTGTAAAAATACTGCTGATGGTCCCGATGATATCCCATACATCTTCCTATATAATATTATTTGGACTTCCCAACAATTCCCCGATAAATGACACGAATCCACTCTAATTCCAATTAAAAAGGCAGAAGAACCTTCTTTAATACCAAAGTCACCACACCACTTGCAAACTTCTAGAGAAAATGATTAACGAAAGACTTTTATGGTTCATTGGAAAATACCAAACTATTCCACGCTTCCCATCTGGTTTTCGACCTAATTGGTCAACCAGAGATAATCTTGATCTCCTCCAAGCTAACATCTCTTCAGCACTTAACCGTCAACAGGAAGTTGTTGCCGCTATCTTTGACATCGAAGGTGCTTTTGATACTATACCTAGGAAAGCGGTTTTAAATAAGCTTTCCCTCCTTAACCTCAAAGGAAATATCTACCACTTCATCGAACATATCTTACTCCCCAGGCGCTTCAGAGTCGCTATTAATGGTAAACTTTCCGTCTCTCCTCTACAAACTGATGGTTTTCCCCAAGGTTCAGTCTTAAGTCCCACATTGTTTATACTATCTATAAACGACATATGCACCAATTTTCCAGCACCTGTTGAATACGATGTATGCTGACGTTTTAATTATTTATTGCCATGGAAAATACACCTTCACTTCCTGCCAACTCCTACAAAATGCTGTAAATCTACTACAAAACAAAATTGATAACCTGGGCTTACCCTTATCTCTAAATGATTCTACAATAATTAAATTTAGTAGAAAAGCTGCATCTTCTGCTCCACTTATAACTCTAAATAACTCCAGCATAGCTGTTGTCAATTCCTGCAAAATCCTTGGAATGACTTTAGATTCTCGGCTTAACTGGAAACAACATATAAACGATGCCAAAGGCGCTTGCCTGAAACGCTTAAATATTATCAAAACTCTCTCGCACTTCGTCTGGGGCGCTGGCGAGAACGTCCTTCTTAGAGTCTATAGAGCACTAATTCGTTCCAAAATGGACTATGGCTGCTTCATTCACATGACAGCTCCCACATCATATTTAAACTTACTTAACTCAGTCCACAATACTGCTCGTCGACATTGTCTCGGCGCTTTTCGCACCAGCCCTGTAGACAGTCTATACTGTGAGGCCGATGAACCTTCTCTCTTCCTTAGACGAGAATCCCTACTCCTAGCATACGCCGCTTCTGTATCTTGCAACCTGTCTAATCCTGTTTTTGACATTTGTACCTCTGTAACTAATTTATCTCCCAATGACTCTCCTCGCTTCATAAAATATTTTCCCCGGCTTATAGCTCCTCTAATAAACGGCATAGATTTACGTTCAACTTTACCATTTCTATCCCCACCTAACGCTCCTTGGAACAGGTACCTACCCATATTTAACACCTCTCTCACCATTTATAATAAACACGAATCCTCACCTGTGCTCATAAAGGAAGCATTCCTTGAAATTCTACACACAAACGCTTTTGATTTAGTCCTTTACACAGACGCTTCCAAAACCCTCACCGGTGTCGGATGCGCCGTCACTACTGCAAACGATATTATGAGTACCACTCGGTTGCCCACTTCATGCAGCATACATACTGGAGAGATGTTTAGTATCCTTCACGCTTTCAAATTCCATCTTCATCTAAACATGTCGCTATCTACACTGACTCTCTATCCTCTATAAATTCTCCAAAATCTAAATTCCCCGGCCATCCTCTAGCTCAAAACGTACATGACTTATACCAATCCCTTCATGCTCGACATACTAAAGTTTCACTTATCTGGCTTCCATCTCACATCGGCCTTCATGGCAATGAAACTGCTGACCAACACGGCAAAAAAACTGCCCCCCTCGTTACCACTGCTACTACAATTTAACTAAGCCAAGATCTGAAATCCTTATTCAAGGCTTTAATCCACAAATCTTTGCAAATTCATTGGACCAACAAGAATACAACTCTTCATGAAATTCAACCCATCCTTGGTCGCCTTTCAGTTACCGATTTTTCAAGACATGATGCAAGGATTGTGAGAAGATTGCGAATTGGCCATACACGTTTGACTCTTGGCCACTTAATAACCACCGATAATAGCCCAACATGCCACGCCTGCAACTGTCCTGTTACTGTTAAACGTATATTGATAGACTGTCAACTCTACAACGACGTCAGGGTGAGAAACAGTATGAAGCCTACACTAAAAGAAATGTTAAGTTCTCCCAGTGAACTATCTAAAACTATACAGTTCCTTAAAGACTTTTTATAAATTATGATATCATGTAATGTACCGTGCCAATGGCCATAGCTGTCGAGGCACTTGAACTTGAACAAAAAAAATCTTGTGAATAATACTGCGAAATTATTCAGAAACGGCGCGTGCTATTATTCTTTGGAGAAATATCTCATATTCTTATTTATAAAGTGATTACGACCTATGAAAAATATATTACAGCCTAACAAGGCAAATAACCTGTGCTACCCGTAGCTGGTTAAAAGGGGACACCGATATGCTTAAAGCGCTTATTAACAAAATATCGCAGTGCCCTAATAAAATCGTGTTTTTCAAATTGAGTTTGGAAGGACAGTAAGTATGGACAAGTGAAAAAAGTATTTATGCCCCATTTTTGGAAATTTTACATCAAATAAGCGAGTACATTCTATTTGCGTCCGTATGTTATCCGTTCAGGCGGAAATATACTGTCAAAATGCGACGTGATCATACGACAACCGACGTGCGTTATGGTAACGATAGATGTTAAAAACGTGTTTAACTAAAAAAGTATGAACTTATGCTTGAAAAAGTTAATAGAAGAATGGCAATGAGAATCACTTCCGCCTATAGAACAGCGTCGACTAGCTATGTATTGGCGATATCTGGTATTTTGCCTATCAAACTTAAAGTGGAAGAGACAGTAATTGTACACGAGAAGGGCACATCATGTGGGAAAGAGGCTAGAGACACAGTAATGGAAAAATGGCAGAAAATCTGGGAAGATTATAACGGAAGAACTAAGATTTTTATTAAAAACGTTAGACAATGGCAGGAAATAAAATGGGGTGAGGTTAACTATTACATGACACAGGCTCTCACAGGACACGGAAGATTCGGTGATTACCTCTATAAAATAGGCAAAGCACAAAACGACATTTGCTGGTACTGTGAAAATGCTGATTCCATGCAACATACAATTTTTAAATGTGAAAATCGGGGGGAAATTAGAGCACAGGCCAAAAAAGAAATATGTGTCGATATCACGGAAGAAAATGTGGCAGACTTATTATTGCATAGTCAGATATCATGAGATGTAGTAATGTAAATGATAAAAAAATAATCCAGTCCAAAAATTTCAGACGAGAGACTAAGACAGTTAAGATAGATAGATGGTAGTTATGAAAGGAAGATAGATAGACCTCCTATCTTTTTCAGAAGTAATGCCACTGGCGGTTCCGGAACACAAGATGGTGAACAATAGAGGTGAGGTTTGGTGGGTAGGCAGGTGAGGTCCTGACTCCCACACCCCCTAATGCGATAGAACCAAAGCGTAGGGGTAGAACATGAGTTTCCTCACCCGCCAAAAAACTTTAATCCTATTTATGGCCAACTCCATCCAAGGAGTGCATACATGTTTTATTAATTTGAAAATAATTCCTAAATATTTTTTTTCGTTCAAAGTAATATGAGAAATTAAAATTAGCGTGCATGTTAAACTCGCAATATTAGTAATATAATTTTCGGCGAATAATGCTCATTTAGCCAGTCTATCTGTCAATCTGAAAATGAGGTACCTACTAGATATACGTAACGCATTTTTAAGATACCTAATGAAAACTGATTTAAAATAATTTGATACCAAACTGGAATTGTTATACTATTCTGAAGTCGAGTCATTTCGTTTCCAGGTTGGATAACTACTGGTGCTATAGGCGGTGAAACATTATAACCGTTTTCTCTTTATACATCATGAGCGACGCAGTTTGCCATACATCGCTAGAAATGCCACGAAATATTTGCCGAATATTGTCAAGGACAGCTGGAAGTTTGCGACTAATTATATTCATCGGCGGTGGTAAACTCGTCGCCAAGATTACCTGCTCCACTTATCCGACATGTCAATTGGTCGCCGGAATTTAAGGGTTCATTTAATCCCTATAGGTAAATTGGTCGCCGGGTTTTTCATCGGAATCAAAAAGAAAAACAAAGGATGCAATTTTCTTTGACTAGTTTAATAATCGAAAGCAACATTTATACCTGTAATAGAGTGACCGCAGACCAATAAAATGTATTCTTGTTAAAATATTTAATTAATTTTATTCATAAATTATACAAAAAATACGTAGCGTGTTGTTGCCATCTTGGCGCGAAACATAAAACAGTGATGACAACAACGACAGATGACAAGTCATACAAGTGGAAAGTAACTGTCGTTCTTAAGATGCGTTCAGCCATCACGTATCAGACGCGGCAAAATCAAAAAATGTCCTTACATACCTAAACATTAAATATACCAAGTACATTATCGCGGTCTCAAAAAGACATTATAAAATGATTAAATTTCAACAATAAATATGTACGAATTATACACTCTACATTGACTAGCTCATTATTTTGAAGGAACATCTATCTATATATCTAATCGTTGGTGCAATATTGTATATGATACGCAGTTGTGAAATAGTATATTCTATATCAAGGGTGTAATAATCAAAATTCTACACGAGTATAACGATTCCACGAGTGTAGCATTTTGAATTCCTCCCGTGATTTAGACTATACTTTTTCTACGACTATCAAATAAAAACAAAACAAGATATATTGAATTGCTAACTCCTTAATTTGTGGAGTAGTTGTGGTGAAATCATCAGTGCTGTCAGTATCAAACACTAAAAAGGAATGAAGCCTGTAATATTTATGATTAAAATAAAATAATATAAATTTACTTAGTTTTTATGAATTATTAATCAATTTGGATCTAGAATTAGAAAAAGTAGATAACAACTTTGACAGTCAACATTTTTGACAGTTGACAGTTGTTGCTAAATAGCGTTTCCTATTTTCTTTTTAAAAAGTGCCATTAAATACACTTATGTTGCACTTCTGGCTCTAACAATTAATACTCAACGACCATATTAGTCGTTTTCCGTTCACTTTAGAAGATTTTTTATGCATTTTGATATTTCTGCACTACATCTACTCTGCGTAGTGCAGCTGGTGTAGTATACGGAGCACACCTATTTTCTCTTTCTGTCAAATGAACCGTCATATTTAGAGGGCGCCACAAATGTTCATTCCATACCAAGGGCAATAATAAATATACTTGCCATAGGGTTAGAATGAAGCAATTCCATAATCAAAAAATACGTTGGAATATAAAAATTCGCAGAAAAATATATGTTTTCCACTACTAGCTATAAAGTTGACAATTATTGTATCTTCTAGCCAACTGAGAAGTAGAATTTCTCTATTAGTGGTTAATAATTTTCTTCTATTGTTAACCTAGGTCAATAATGGACAAATTCAAATGTTTTGAGAATTCAGGGATAATAACTTAACAAAAACAAGGGCAACATAATTTTGTATACCCAGGAGATTGTCTTTAACATATTTATTGCTTGAAATTACCTAGCAAGATGAAATTATTTCAATAAAACTGTCATTAGTTTAAAATTCGCGCTGAACCAAAAGTTTCTGATGACATAAGGAGTGTGTTCATAATATATGGGTGAGGCGAGGAGCGAAAACAGTGTCAGTGTCAGTCAGAAGACGGAGTAAACGCCTAGGAAAAAATCAGTTCTTCAAACCAATGGCTAGTTTACATATCGAGATCAGCACCCACATAGCACACGAAGTCCATCGAACGTCTATTTCAGATCCAAATGAAGTCCAAATGTCTATGGACCTTCTATGGACGTACACTGGAATTCGACATCTGGACATATCCTGTATGTTACATGATTGGACGCCATATGGATGACCATCGGACTTATGTTATTGGATGTTCACCATATCGTTCATATAGGATCGTTATTGGAAGTCCTTGGTATGTCCAAAACTGGTGTTAATTCTTAAATCCAAAATTGTACATTTATGTATGTCCATTGGATGCACAATGTTGGAATAACTTGGAACATCCATAATTGTACATTTACGAACGATCATGAGACGTACATAGCTGGACCGAACTTGTACGTTCTTAACTTGTACATCTTAGAGATGTACAATCTTGGATCTATTTCTCATATCCAAAATTGTTCGTTTATGTATGTCCACTAGATGTACATTGTTGGAATAACTTGGAACATCCATAATTGTACATTTACGAACGACCATGAGACGTACATAGCTGGACCGAACTTGTACGTTCTTAACTTGTACATCTTAGAGATGTACAATCTTGGATCTATTTCTCATATCCAAAATTGTTCGTTTATGTATGTCCACTAGATGTACATTGTTGGAATAACTTGAATCATCCATCATTCTACATTGACGAACGGTCATGAGATGTACAGTTCTGGACCGAACTTGTACCTCTTTGAGATGTACAGGAATGGGTATAATGTACATCCAGAATTGTACGTTTATATTTGTCCATTGGATGCAGAATGTTGAAATCACTTGAAATATCCATAATTGTACATTTAGGAATGGGCATGAGACCTACAAAACTTAACTGAATCTGTATATACATAAATTGTACATTTATGTATGTTTTTGGAATGTACACAAGTGCCTCCAATTATCACATCAAGAATAGTACGTTTATATATGTCCGTTGGATATACATTGTTGCAATAAATTGTAGCATCGATCATTGTACCTTCGTAAATGGCCATGAAACGTACATAACAGAATCGAATTTGTACATATACAAATTGTATCTACATCATTGAATGAAAAATGGACATCTAGAACTATATTAGGATGATAATACTATCTATGCTATAAACTAACTAGACTTTAGGCCTAAGTTTATCGATGACATATATACGCCATAAGATTTCAATTTTGTTGTAACTATATATTATGGAGCAAAAGGTTTGTTCCAGCATATCCTGCATTCTGAATAAGCGTAGTTTTATAAAACCGTGTATCGACGGAGACAAATTCTCATATATCACAAAAATCTTGCGCTCCAGCCTCTTACAGAATATGTGACAAACTTACAGCAACATGAGGATAAAAAATTGTTCAGTACATATAAACTGAAAATTCTCCAAAAATAACAAAAATTTGGTACTTTAAGTACCATAGCACCCGTTGTACTAGCTTTAATCAGCTGAATATCAATAGGGTACATCTTTAAGATGCTCTGAATGATATCCAATCATAAAATTGGTCACTTGTATATACTCTAGAGGCTGTATCGTGCTAACAAACTAAAACTTCTCCAAAAATGACAAAAATATCGTACTTAAAGTACTGTAGCACCTGTTGTATTAGCTCTGGTGAGCTGAAAATCAATAGGGTTCATCAGTGAGATGTCCTGAATAATATTCCATCATAATTGGTGACTTATTGCACTTCGGAGGCTGTATCGTGCTAACAAGACATGTAAGGAAAAGTGGCCGATAAAAACGACGACGACGACATACACACAGGATTTTTTTCTAAAAACCGTTTTTTCGTGTTATTGATGGAAAACGTGAATTTAACTCAAAAAAAATTTCACAAATACAACTTTTTTTGGGGTAAACTAATACTTTTCTCGCATATTAGATAGGTTGGGCGGAAAAGTAACAATATGTGTTTTTGACTAATATTTTAGCTGATATGAAAACTGGAATCTCTGATATAAAATCAATGTTATCAGCTAAAGAGCAGCCTACAAAGGACGAATATTTTTATTTAAAGTTCCTATTTCTCATCAACGACGAAATCACACTTGAGGCAGAGGAACATTATTTAGGTACAAGCGATAATTTTGAAAAAAATGTGACTAATATTTTTCATTTATTGTACAATATTTCAAAAAGTGATTTTTTCGTAGGTACCTGAACTTTTAGATATAGGCGGCTATTCAGTTTATGACTTTGTCAAACCTGTATTGACAGTAATATTGACTAACCAATTTGTTGCCAAATACAGTTTTTTGGGAAGAAAACAGAAAAGCTATTTTAATGTCCTAAAGTTATCTGGTTTAGTTCTAAGTAAGTATTCACAGTAGAGTATTATTATTGTTTTTGAATACTTCATATTTTTATAAACGCATAAACCAAAAATAGAATTTTCTATCAAACCTTAATATTAAACAACCTATAATTAGAAATTTCCTATCTAAATAATCTAACCAAAAGTTCAAAATGTCTACTTTTATAATTGATATATGTCAATGTAAAATGCGCAAATTTCCTTGTAAATTGTCTGTTCCAAAATAGTATTCACTTGACGTAGAATTTTATATAAGTAACGTTACTATAATTTCAATGTAAGTATTTAATCATTAGATGCATCTATTTTCGAAATATTTTTAATAAAGGCCTATTAATTCTCGAGAAATAATATAGATAATATGGACTAGACTCACCAACTAGGTTCTGGTAGACGCGTTCGTATTCTAAAACGCTTTTTAAAATTTCAGGAACAACTTTTCTAAATCAATAATTAAGAAACCGGAAAAACCACTCGCACTTTAACGCTGTAATTCTTTGCAAATAATACACGCACTGGCTTTACAAAGGCAAGATATGTTGAACTGATAATAATCATACAAATTACTCTGATATTCTGAATTAAATTTGAGACAACTCTTATTCGATGTTGTCTCGAGGGAATCTAAAATTAACTAACTTTTTTAAATAAATTTGAGACAACGCTTATTTGATGTTGTCTCTTGGGAATATCAAAATCAACTAACTAAACTGTTTCAATCAATAATTCTCCTCTCCTTTGGTTACCAAAAATTCTTTTTTTTAAAAAAATACAAATTTACGTTTTCATATACAAAGAGAGATTTTCATTATTTTAGTATAAATGCCATTTTGCTAACAGAGACATCTGTATTCTTGTTTTCAAATCGTTTTAAAAACTATCTATCATTAAGTCCATTCTGCATTAATGTCATAAGAAATTGAAATGTCAAATTTTATTGGTATATTGAACCTTTCAAATTATTGATAATACAGTGTGTATCACTAGTATTACAACCAAATAAGCACATTTTCTTTAGAATTTAGATAGAGGATATCTATTAATATATATATATATATATATATATATATATATATATATATATATATATATATATCAACAATATTACATCATCTTATTACACCAATTGTTGGCCCTACAGCAGCCATTACGAAAATGGTGGCATTGTCCCACAGCTCATGATTGACGTTGGTAACACTGTTTGTCTCTTGTTACACCCCTTTTGGAGGCAAAATATATCATTTCCTCGCCGGCGTTTAGTATGGTGACACATGAAGATGAAATCAATGGTTTTATTTAATAAAATGCTGCGACAATTACAATTGTTGCTATGACACGATTGATTTGGCCGTTGGTTCAATTCCTACTTGAACATTCCACAATTTACGATCTGTAGTTTACGATTTTACATCTCTATGGAATCTAACCTCATTTCGGAGGTAAGTACACACGTGTTTGTGAATTTCATTTTTAATTATTCTCTTTGACCATAGTATTCAACTGTTGTTTTTCATTCTAGTTTCCCTGATGATGAGGACAAACATCCTCGAAAGCTTGGACATTTTCCGCTAAGAGTATATCTTTTCCAATTTTTGCTGCAATCCCCAATATTCACTAGTTTTATTCCTAACTAGTCAGCAAAGACTATCTTTCTTCTATATATATATATATATATATATATATATATATATATATATATATATATATATATACATATATATATAAAAGATGTACGAATAGTGCGTGACATATGAACAATAAGCAACGAATAGATTAGTGGGTATTGCACGCAAATAGAAGAAGGGGCTACTGAAAAGGTGGTAACCGCAGACATGCATGTTTCTAGCTCATTAGCCGTCATCGGTACGGTACAACCAAGAAAAGATGTGAAACATGAGAGCAAAGGTGTTGAATGAAACATGAGAAAATATAACAGAATTCAGCAGGATAGTCAAACACAACATTTGTGTCAGTAATATTAGAAGATCTCGAATATTCGAGACAACAACCAACATAGACACGGAGGTGCATATAACATGTACTATTCGTACATCTTGTTATCATTTCATTAATCTGGGTCGGAAGTTTCAGACGGGAGTGTTATATGCACCTCCGTGTCTATGTTGGTTGTTGTCTCGAATATTCGAGATCTTCTAATATTACTGACACAAATGTTGTGTTTGACTATCCTGCTGAATTCTGTTATATTTTCTCATGTTTCATTCAACACCTTTGCTCTCATGTTTCACATCTTTTCTTGGTTGTACCGTACCGATGACGGCTAATGAGCTAGAAACATGCATGTCTGCGGTTACCACCTTTTCAGTAGCCCCTTCTTCTATTTGCGTGCAATACCCACTAATCTATTCGTTGCTTATTATATATATATATATATATATATATATATATATATATATATATATATATATATATATATATATAACCTTTGGAACGGAGGGTGATTTTAGCATCTAGGAACACCAAAACGAAAAACTGCATTGAAATTTTTCCGAAGTCGCGTCATGCTACTCTCTACAATAGCCCTATTTCATTCTGAAATAAGCCTAAAAACAGCTTACAGAACAAATACATAAAAAATTAGAATAAGCTGTAAACTAAAGTTCAGATTCAATGTCTGGTAAAGGACATATTTTATTTATAGCTCTTTTCACTATCTTCCCACTAGATAATCTTACACTAACCACTCGTGAGACACCGTCTTTACCCTGGTAAAATTCCGTAATTCTGGCCATCAGCCATCTCAAAGGAGGTGTATCCTCTTCTACCAGTATAACGAGAGAATCAACCTTGCATTGATTCGCTATATCTTTCTTCCATTTGGACCGCTTCTGCAGAGAGGAAAGGTAATCGCGTGACCAAGCCTTCCAAAACTGCTGGTACAGCTGTTGAATGCGGTGAAATCTGGTAAGTCTATTCGAGTTAGCATTGTCTTCGGGAATATGTGGCATCGCTAAGAGTGATTCTCCTACTAGGAAATGCGCTGGGGTCTAAGGAAGGTAATCATTGGGATCTTGGGAAATAGGAACAATGGGTCGTGAATTGAGACAAGCTTCGATCTGTGTCAAAATAGTGTGCAATTCATCGAAACGAACTAAACTTTCCCCTAAAATGCTTCTGAGATGAAATTTTAAAGATTTCACAGCGGCTTCCCAAAGCCCCCCCCCCTATATGCGGTAATCTTGCAGGTATAAAACTCCACTTCATTTCATTGTTTACTAGAAAATCATGTATTTTCTCATTATGAGTTTTGTTGTTAATGTTAAGTAAGTCAAATAGCTCTACAAAATAATTATTGGCTCCTTGGAAGTTACCTCCGTTATCGGAATGAATGATGTAAGGTTTTCCGCGACGTGATATTAAGCGCTCTAGAGCATTGAGAAACCCGTCTGTTGTTAGGTCGAGAACCAATTCGATATGAACAGCAGGTGTCGTGAAACATACAAAAACGAAAATGTACGATTTTACAAATTTACTGTTGCGCAAAGTACCCTCCTGGACAATTATTAGTCCCGCGTAATCAACACCACACTGATTGAAAGGACGAGTTGGTATAACGCGAGATGTAGGAAGTTGCCCCATTAAATACCCTGCCGGTTTGGGTTTAACCTTAAAACATACGATACATTGCTTTATTACCTATTTCACTAAATTTTTGCCGTGAACTAGCCAATACTGCAAACGAATTATCGATAATAAATTTTGAGCCCCGGCGTGAAGATTACGTAGATGCTGTTCCTTTATAATAAGGTAAGTTAAAGGGTCGTCACGAGGAAGGATAATTGGATGTTCAGCGTTTTAATCTAGAAATGAATTTTTTAAGCTCCCAGCTACACGAAGTATCCAGTCAGAATCTAAAAATTGCGCTAAATTTAAAATTGGACTTCGTGAACAAATATTTTTATTTGAATGTAAGCAATCACTCTCCTGAGAATAAAGGTTTCTTTGCGCTAATCTGATCAAATTTGATTTTGCCATTTTCATCTCATCTGTCGTTAAACTGAGGTCACTAAATCTTTTGCACCATTTTAAAACGTTAAAGAACCTATAAATATACCCCACCACGCGTATTAGTTAGGTAAAGCTGGAGTAACGTTTAAAAAGCTCATTTGAAAATTCATTTTCGTTTTTCCTTGAAACCAAAGAAATTTTATTAGGTTTAAGTTGAGGTAAGTCAACTTTATTCGGTAAATTTAAATCTTTACGATTCTCTTGAATTTTACTTAGAAAAGTAGGGCCGATCCACCACAGATTACAATCTGTAAGTGTGCGAGGATCAGTTCCGCGAGAGATCAAATCAGCGGGATTGTTTTCGCTTGTCACATGTTGCCAATCGTCAACATTCGTTAAATTAGTAATTTTAGTAACTCGATTCGCGACAAATGTTTTTAATTGAATAGAGTTTATTCTTAGCCAAGCTGAGACAATCGTAGAGTCACTATAGTATACTGTTTTACAAATCGAAACATCTAGAGACCGCTTAACCGTGTTTATTAATTTTGATAAGAGATGAGCTGCGAGTAATTCAAGCCTTGTTACTCTTTTTATCGGTGCTACCTTTGATTTTGCGCATGAAAGTCGTGAATAACGTTGCCCGTTTGAATCTCCGGAACACATATAAATACTGGCTCCATATGCCTTTTACGAAGCGTCGGAAAGGCCGTGCATTTCTATTGTTACCGGATGACTACAAATTACTTGTCTAGGTACCTCAAAATATGGTAAAGTTTTTAGTGGGTAATAAAATTGAAACCATTGGTCATGAAGCTCCGGTGGTAATATTTCGTCCCAATGTAACTTTAGTAACCAAAGACTTTGTACAATAATTTTCGCTTTTATGACAACCGGGCCAATTAAACCTAACGGGTCGTAAATCTTTGCGATTGCTGAAAATATCGCGCGTTTAGTGACATATGCATTATCAAAATCTAATTTATTGGAATATAACAATGCATCTTGTTCAGGAATCCAAGCAATTCCTAAAGTTTTTAATTCTTTTGTTTCGGGTCTAATTACTAAATTTTCGATATCAGAATCCATGTTTGCAATTTCTTTAACGAGATAATATTTATTCGAGGTCCATTTTCTTAGCAAAAATCCTGCACTACTTAAAATTTCGGTAAGCTCATGGACCATTTCCATAGCTTCTTGATGAGTTTGTATACTGACCAAAAGATCGTCCATATAAAAGGAGTTTAAAACTACATTACACGTTCTAGGATATTTATTTTGAAATCTATGAGCTAACTCTACTAAACATCGGGTTGCGAGAAAAGGTGCAAAACTAGTGCCATACGTTCCAGTAGCTAATTCAAAAACTTTAATTGGTGCGTCACTATTAGATCGCTATAAAATTTGTTGATATTTTCTATCTTCTGGAGCGACTATTATCTGTCGGAACATCATTTTAATATCCGCGCTTAAAACTATTGGTCTTAACCTTAAACGTAATACAATAGAAAACAACTCGTCTTGTATATAAGGACCTGTTAATAATATATCATTTAGCGATAAACCGTTATTAGATTTTTGAGATGCGTCAAACACCACGCGATATTTTGTAGTGAGGCTTGACTCTCGAATAACTTATATTTTTAGGACCTTCAATATTTTCAAAATAACCACTAAAATTCATATGACTTAGTTTTTCATATTCATTCATGAATTCGAAATAATTTTTAAACAATTCTTTATCTCGTTTTAAACGCGTTTCGATGCTTAAAAACCTTTATAAGGCTGCTGCCTTGGAATCTCCTAGTTCAATTTCTACGTTTTTATCTAGTAAATGAGCAAAGGTTAATCTTACTATGAAACGACCTTCACGAGTTTGAGTTGTTGTATCCTTGAAATATTCCTCGCAAAAGGAATCTTCTAGGAACAATGATTTCACCTGAGGAATCTCGTCGAGTTGCCAAAACTTAGTCAACTCCATGTCTAATTGTTCATTAGATATGTTATGATTAAAGTTACATACTTTATTTTAAACTAATTCGCTATTAATGATTCTTCCGGTTAGAATCCATCCGAAATGCGTTTCTATCTATTTTGGACCGTGTTCGCTTAATTTCAATTTACCGTTTTGTAAAATATCATAAAATATTTCAGCCCCTAAAAGAATATCGACTTCTTTGGGTTTATTAAATTCAACATCAGCTAATTTGATCGATGAAGGAATTTTGATCAAATCGCTATTGAAATCTGTTACGGGTAATTTTTCCGTTATTTTTGGAATGACTAAAAATTCCGAATGTGCATTAAACTTACTTAATCTTGATTTAATGTTCGTTTCTACCTTGTATTTTGTTTTCGTTTTAGTTTGCCCTATACCTACGATCGGAATCAACGTGTTTTCTCTATAAAGTTTAAGTTTATTAGAAAATGTTTCTGTTATTAAATTCGACTGACTTCCGGAATCTAACAATGCCCTGCATTCTACAAGATTTCCTGTATTGTCTTGAATTAAAACCGTGGCTGTAGATAACAATACTTGCGAACTATTATTATCCGAAACTTGACATATTTTTGCTAAATTTATTATTTGATTATCCGATATTCGCGACGAACTTTCTTTTGATTCGCTTGGTATGTAAGAATGATTAGATACCGTTGTATCATGGTGAGAATTATTCTCTTCTACTCTAGAATGTACGTGTTTATTCTTGTCGCTAACGTGTAAAGAAGTATTATGCTTGTTTCCGCATTTTTTGCAGCCACTCGATTTGCACTGAAATTTATAATGTCCGAAACGCAGACAATTCGAACATACTTTAAGCTCTCTAACCTTTTCCAATTTTTGTTCAATAGACAGTCTTAAAAACTCCGAACATTGATATAGGAAATGTGATTCATTATTACATAGTCGAGATTTATTAAATTTCGTTACAACATATGATTGTGAAACAAACCTGTTTTTCTTATCCATATCTTTTATTTGCGTGTTATGTTTTACATTACTCTTAAAACTACTATTCTCTTTCTGAATTTCTACCTTTTTGTTAAACGATTCTTCTAATCTGCTACATTTTTTCACCAAAAAAACCCTTTAATCTGTCTAATGTAGGTAACCCATCCTCGTCTTGGAGATTATCCCACTCTTGCCTAGTATACCTATCTAACTTTTTCAAAATTAACTGAACTAATAAAATATCCCATGCTTGAGATTGTATATTCAGTTTTTCTAAAACACTTATGTGATGTGTAACCGTGTCTAATAAATTTCTTAAGTTTGTGTGCGATTGTTTTGTTACTTCCGGTAAGTTAAATAATAGACCTTTCACGTGATGTACGACTAATTGCCTTCTATTTTCAAATTTGTCTTTTAAAACTCTTATAGCTTCTTTATAACTTTCATCTGCCACATCATATCGCTCTATTACCTTAAAAGCCGCACCTTTGCAACAACCGCGCAAATAAATAAATTTTTGAGCATCCGTTAAATCTTTCCTATTATCTACGCATGAATTAAATACATCCAAAAAACTTTCCACGTTTCAATAGTTCCGTAAAAAACCGGTAATGGCACATCTGGTAATTGTACCGAAATACGACCTGACTCATCCCTGGCTGCGACCAAAGGCGTTGGTGGTGTTGCCACCTTGTTCAAACCCTGCCAGAGTAAGTCCTTTCCGCGAGCAATACTATCATAATATCTTTCCTCTATGACCTTACGCTGTTCACCTTCTATTGGCTCTAAATATTCTAATCGAGATTGCACCGTGTTAAAATTTTGAAAATCCGTTTCCATACCTGTCAATCTTGTTTCGATTTGCGCCAGTTTGACATAATTGTCGGGTACTCTTATAAACACTTCAAATCGTGTTAATTTTGATTTTAGTATACCGCGTTCATGTTTTAATTCTCTTGACTCTTCTTGCTTTCGAATTTCAACTGGTTTAATTTCTTCTTCATCAGACATTTTATTTTATAAATAGTAGAAAAAACTGTTCAAATGTGTGAAATTTATTGACAGTTGAAATGTCTTTGAATACGAGAAAACGTGACAACTCTTAAAGCTTTAATATACGAGACTATTTACTTATGAATATTTGTAATTAACGTTATAAAAAACGTTTAAATACGTTAAGAAACCTAATGACGAGAAAACCTTTGTCAAATGATTCTGAAAATGTCTACGTGATAAACTAAAGTACGAAAAAATTCCTTGTAAAATATCTTGAAATAGGTACGTGATAAAACTAAAATACGAGACAAATATTTGTATTGGTAACTATATTATCGAGCACGAGTTGAATCTAATAAGTATTTTACCACAGATCGAGCATGCAACAAAGGAATAAGTAAGGTTAGGATGTTAGGAATGTGGAATGATAGGTACTCACTCGTGTTTTCCAGTTTCTATATCACTTTTCCATCCGGTTCGTTAGATCATTTTGTCGATAGCTGGTTCTGGATTTTCAATTTTATGGAAATAAGTGATAAATTGGAATATAACTTTATTCTTACAAAAACAACGTGAACATGACAATCGATAACAATCAACGTGAATCGTCTTCTTTTTTTTTGACGTCCTTCCATTTTTTTTGACGTCCTTCCATTTTTCTTGACAAGCATGCGTGAGTGAGCGGACTGTGAACTCTCTTACAATGTTGCCGTTGTGATAATTATAATACAACAATATTCATGTTTTTAAAGCACAGCGACAGTTTTAAAGCGCAGCGACATTATTTATTATCAATTCATTTGACTGTGGCGCCAAATCAAAAGATTCCCGCAATAGATCATCTCGAATGGTCGTTTCACATGGTTTCCAAAAGGCCATACTAATTAATTACGAATAAATTAAATTTATAAAACTAAGTTGTCATTAAGCAAACAATTATAATAGAAATAAATCTGTTTGAAATAAAATTACTGCCTCGGCGACTCTGGTGGGAAAAAATAATTTCATAAATTATTCTACGGACACTGTAGACCACATAAAAAAATAACCGACTGGCTTTGTGAAAGCTTGTGAATGTCGGCTCTCCAAATTTGTGTAGTAATATACACAGTTGTTACAATTATTTATGATTCCAGCAATTTTAAACGCCTTATTGTAGAATAATAAATGTATAACATGTATTTTTTTTAAATATTTCCAAACGAGCTTTCCAAGAACGTCACAAACTAACAGTTTACTAAGTAAAGGAGAACAATTGTATAGTGAGCTTAGACATTTGAGAAAATATGTTTGACAACTTTGCTTTTTATTGTCTTCCCATTGACATTAGATATACTATACTGTAAGCCGCTGAAATGCATTCGTGCGTGTCGATTTAACAAAGGGCATAAAAACTATCCTGTAATACCTATAACAACTCATTTAGTTCGTTACCATAGATACCAACGCATTTTGACGTTCAATCACAACAAACGGAAACCATGTGTCTTCCAATTGCACAATAACACTTTAGTGTACATGATAGAGCGATAATAAAAGATGTCGAAATTTGTTTGTGACCAAAAAATTGATTTGAAATTAAACGGAGATAAAGTAAGTTGTGTAATTTGAAGTACTAATTTGTGTTTATTTCGTATCTTTTTAGATTAATTTGGAGGCTAGGTGTACAAATAGTTACAGCAACACAGCTAGTTCGAAGTCTCTATTGTTGACCAAAAAGTTTTTGAGACCAGCTTCTACGATTCCTTCGCTGAATTTAACGGAAAGTGTGAGTATATGTTCAACAATTTCAGAATTAACTATACATATTTTGAGTAAAAATGAATGGTAGTCGCCTAATTTTTAAGTCACTATAAAAATCATCAGAAACGTTCAAGTAGAAATTGAAAAAAATTAATTTTGACCCAATCTTTCGTTAAAAAAATGTATTAGCACCTATTCAAAATGTCTACATTAATATTAACGGGAAACACATGACGAATAAACGTTAAATATAAAGTCAGAAAGTGAATTATAGGTTAGGTATAAACGAACATACAGGATGTAGTATAAAATAGCTTTTCCGACGACCACTATGAAATATGGCACATTTCATAAAATTTTCGCTTAATGAAAACTTAAAATTGCAAACGAATGGCATACCCGTGTGGAATGAAAAAATTGATAAATGTGATTGGACGACAGATGAGTGAAATTACTTTGCACACGGGTCGATGATTATGTCTACCAGACATTTTGAGTTTGACTTTTGATCTTTTAGCAAGGGAAAGAATGAATTGTAGAGAATTATTGAATTTTCTGTAATTGTGAGTCTAATGCGCATTAAATACAAAACTATACTAAAGAACATAAAATGGTCAACAACAGTCTTGAAGCACCAGTTTATTTTTAAAATTGTAGTAACCTTACCATAAATTTTAATTGATTAAATAAATACTAACTCTGCTTTTTTGTAGTCCTCGGAAAAATATCGTGTACAACATGTATTGAAAAATCGATTTCACACTCATTTGCTTAAGCCACTCCTCTACAGCTCGTGGCTCAATTCTGCAAACTCGTGTGAAATATTTTATTTTCAACACTTGTTATATAATATACTATTATTTAACCCTACGTCAAATGTGCTGAGAGCTCTTGTTTTATCTGGGCTTCACTCCATATTATCGGGACCACTTGTTTGCTTAAGGTACAGAGTGTCCTACGTAACAAAAGCATGTCGAAAACTTTTGCTGTCCGTGTCTCGTGCCTTTCACCTATTTCGAGATTTCGTGGGCGAATATGCGCACAGTAGCACGTACTACAATAGAATTCTCAAACGGCGTTAAAAAGATAAACAAAAGACACAAGAAAAATACTACACTTTTAGAAAAATCTAAAAACGGGGAATTTCATTATTTGTATGAAAAACTGAGGTCCAAACGGTCCAGAATTATTTTGCGGCTATAGCAGAGTGTTGCCCGAAACATTCGACTATATCGTAAAGTTAAATGAAAAGCATCGGCATTTTTGACATTACTAATCAATAAATCATAAAATGAGTCTGATATGATGTACACACTGGCTGGCTTAGACTGAAGCGGCAGACGCAGCAGAGACGGGAATATCAAATATTTTGACCGGCTGGGCCACGTGAAGAATGCTGGAGCCGTGATATCAAAACTATGATAATTAATTGGCATGACCAATGAAGCAGCTACCGCGCGGCACGCGGCAAATCGTTTTTGCAAATATGCATATTTATAAAATGAACTGTCTCGACCCTTACTTCGTGGAATCTACTCATTTTAGTGTTGTAAATGAAGCTTAATGTTTCTAGCTAATTCCAAAATAAATGAAAAACTGTTGAAAATTCTGAAAAATTGACAATTGTTCCGACATTAAATACCATCGTCAGAATGACAGAAGTTACATTTCATTTGATGCCTACCTAATGTTTAATAGTTATTTTTGGCTAGACCAAGAAGTGACCTACCTTGTGATTGACTTAATATATGTTAATAGAACAACGGAGAAGATATGATATATTACAAATATTGAAGCTTGGATATTATTAGCCCTATGGGGATATCCTGGATATCATTTTTCCCAATTAAGATCAGTATAACTGTGCAATGATATAGATAACCAGGAAAACTATATCTGCTGATCTTTACAATTATCACTTAAGAAGACAGTTTAAAAGTGGAGAACTTCCGAAATTTATCTGTTCATTGACGACTTCATATTGTAGGTTTCTTAAGTGTCTTCGAATTTCCAATTCTTCAAGGAAATCCAGTTCTTGTTTCTTATCACAAATATGCGGTACTAGTTCTGTGTTAGGTGTCAATGAATGATTGGTGTCAAGTAGATGTTTTGCGTAGTGTGATTTATCTGGTTGTTTCAATCTGTATGCTTGTAAGTGTTCACTGTATCGTATTTCAAAATTTCCAAGTGTCTGACCCAAATAGACAGCATTACATTCTGGACATTTAGGTTTATATATACTTGATTTCTTTAAAGGTGATATTTTCATTTTGACATCTAACAATTTTATACTTACGTTACTTTCTGTTTTAAAAGATATTGTTGTATACCTTGCTAAAGATATTATCTTTGAAATATTATAAGAAATATTTCCTGCGTATGTGATGGTTTTATAAGTTTTTATTTCTTCAGTTTTTTCAGAAGATATTAGTTGTAATGCCACTTTTTCCTCTTCTTTATTAATTCGTTTATTTATCATATGTATTGGATAACCGTTGGATGTTGCTATTTGTTTAATTATATTAATCTCTCTATCAAAATTACATTTGTTCATAGGAACTGAAAATGCTCTATGTATCATTGATTTATATGCCGCTAGTTTACGTGACATGCGGTGACTGGAAGTATATGGAATAGTCACATGTGTTGGTTTTCGATAAATTGAATAATCAAGTACATTATTAACTATTCGAATTTTTAAATCAAGAGAATTAATTGAGCTATTTTCTTCAACTTCTAATATAAATTTAATTTTTGGGTGTAAACTATTGATGTGGTTGAGTAGACTTTTTAAATAAAGGTTTAAAGTACAGCATACCACCAAATTTACGAATAATATTAAACAAATTATAGCTACAGAGTCAGAAATAGCTTTGAAATCTAATTCAAATAATTTCCTTTATGAGAAATAAAAAATTGCCAATTTAATCAAAAATATTGAACCTTCAAAAGTTAAACATGAAACAAAAAATTACATTACAGTTTTAAATGCAATCAAAAAGAAAGTCAAAGATAATAACCTAACAGTTACAAAGTCTGACAAGGGGAACGCAACTGTCGTATTGACAACTAAAGATTATATCTCAAAAATATATAACTTTATAGAATATAGCGATGTAAACGTTCTTAGAGCAGACCCAACAAAAAAATTTTCTTTTATTGTAAGGGATATTGTTAATAATTCAAATTATTTTTCAAATTATGAAAAGAGGTGCATCATAAATAAGAATTCTCATTCTCCACAATTATATGGAACCGTTAAATTACATAAAGTAACGAAACTAATTAGACCTGTAGTTTCTCATATTAATACTCCTAATAATATATTGGCAGACTTAACAATATACTTAATAGTTACGGAAATACATCTAAATACTCAATTAGAAATTCAATGAAACTAATAAAAAAATGAAAAGCATTCAACTTGCAAGATAACACTAAGCTCATTTCATTTGATGTTACTAATATGTTCACTAAAATCCTTCCTAAAGAATGTCCAATACTTGTAAGAAAATAACTAGAAGATAAAAATAATAATCCAGGAATAATATCAGTTATACTTAATTCATTTGGTGTAAGTATTAATCAGAATTATTTCAATTTTGACAATAAGATATATATTCAAAATGAAGGGTTACCAATGGAAAGCCCTATATCACCTATATCAACCACATTAATAATTTACACCCAAAAATTAAATTTACATTAGAAGTTGAAGAAAATAGCTCAATCAATTTTCTTGATTTAAAAAATCAAAGGGTTAATAATTTATTTGATGATTCAATTTACCGAAAACCAACACACACTGATGTGACTATTCCATATAATTCCAATCACCCCATGTCACATAAACTAGCGGCATATAATTCAATGATACATAGAGCATTTTTATTTCCTATTCACAAATGTAATTTTGATAGAGAGTTTAATACAATTGAGCAAATAACAACATCCAAAGGTTATCTATTACATATGGTAAATAAACGAATTGTTAATAAAGAGGAAAAGTGGCATTACAACTAATATTTCCTAAACAAACTAAAGAAATAAAAACTCATTAAACCGTCACATATGCAGGAAATATTTCTAATAATATTTCAAAGATAATATCTCTAGCAACAAAGACAACAATTTCATTTAAAAAAGAAAGTAACGTAAGTATAAAATTGTTAAATGTAAAAACAAAAATATCACCATTGGAAAAATCAGATATATATAAACTTAAATGTCCAGAATGTAACGCTGTACATTTGGGTAAGACACTTAGAAATTTTGAAATCCGATACAGTGAATTCTTACGAGATTTTAACAACCAGATATATCTCACTACGCAAAACATCTACTTGACAACAATCATTCATTGATATCTAACACAGAACTTGAAGTACTACATATTTGTGATAAGAAACAAGAACCGGATTATTAGAATAATAATCAACTTTCAACTATGCTCTGTTTGTAAACAAACTGTCTACGCTCAAACGGAATAAATAGAATTCGTCCGCTTCAAATCCGTTCATGATGACCCGCCTTCAATAGGTACACTTATAGCGTTTTCGATTTACCTGCTCCGGCTGAACTGAGTACGCACTCTGTTCAAAAGTTCTGTTCGATTATTTTTGTCAAAGTTGCACTACTCCAATTTCACGTGTTCGATTTATAAGCGGCACAGTCGGAGTGCGCCCTCAGTTCAATATTATTTGCCCTGAAATGAGAGACGGTGTAGTCCTGTCAGTTCAGTTTTAAGTGGCGCCAAATACAAAAAATTTCGAATAAGCAATGCTAACCGAACCGCTACTTTCATCTTCCGATTCTATAGTTCGTATGAAGAAACGTATCTGATAAGTCCTGAAGAAAAAATCAAGATACTCGATTTTACTAATATGATAGGAAATAGTCAGATCAAGATGAAAATGTACCGTTTTTCGTTGAAACACTTTTTTACATTTTCATTAAAGTTTTCTCTATTTACTTGAAGAGTTAATTTGTATGTTTCATTTATTATAAAATATATATTTCCCATGCTGCTGTTCATGTTCATATGGTTTCTTGCTCCTTGCTGTTTGTTTGATTTCCGCTTTTTGACCAAAAGTTGGGTTACAGACACTGCACTCGCAGTTGAATGGATAGTCGATTTAAGGCGCACTTTTTAGTGCAATCAAGTGAACTAGCATGCCCTCGCCAAGTTTTGTGACGTAATTTCAGGGCAAACTGAACTTACCCTACTTGTAATTTTTCCTAATTTTTCACCAGTGCTCAACTACTGATTACATTTGGTGATCACGTAATGAGAATTCGCGTAGTATCCGTCAGATATCGCGGCACACTAAACATGGAAGAAGTATCTATGTTTAGGGTGTGAGTTTAACCATGAAAATGTGCGATAAAAAATATACAGGCGCAATCTGAATTTCCATAGAATAGAGATTTACTGTAACAAATAGCTGAGTTCATTAAACATGATTTGCAATAAAGTAGTTTAAAACTTGTGAGGTACTGAGATGGCGCTGGTGTCGACTGATTAATTAAATCAAACTTTTCAAAAGATGAATTAAGGACCTTTAATCTTATAGAGTTTTTGATTTATCTGCCCCGGCTGAACTGAGTGAGTACTCACTTCAAAAGTTGTGTTCGATTATCGTTTTCAGAGTTGCACTCCTCCAGTTTCACGTGTTCAATGTACAAGCGGCACTGTTCGAGTGCGCCCTCAGTTTAAGTTTATTTGCCCTGAAACGAAAGACAGTGCAGTCATTTCAGTTTAGGTTTAAGTGGCGCCAAATACAAAAAATTTCGAAATAGCGATGCTAACCGAATAACTCTCATCTTCCGATACTATAATTCGTATGAAAAAATGTTTCTAATGAGTCCTGAAGAAAAGATAAAGATATTCGATTTCACTAATGTGATAAGAACTATTCCGATAAAGAAGAAAATGTACCGTTTTTCATTGAACTACATTTTTCTTAAAGTTTTTTGTAACTACTTGAAGAGTTAATGAGTACGTTCAATTACTTATAAAATTATTTTCTATGCTGCTGTTCATGTTAATATGGTGTCTTGCTCCTTACTGTTTGTTTGTTTTCCGCTTTTTGAACGAATGTTGGGTTAGAAACATTGCACTCGCAGTTCAATGGATGTTCGATTTAAGACGCACTTTTCAGTGCAATCAAGTGAACTAGCAAATGCCCTCGCCCAGTTTTGTGACATCATTTCAGGGCAAACTGAACTTGCAGAATGTAGATAAATCGAAAACGCTATGATTGACACAATAAAAAATGGGGAAAGTTAACGACTAGGGGAGGATCATCATAAGAAAAAAATTGTGAACGCGAGAAGATGTCTACACCAAATGGTAAGTGAATATCGATTTGCAAAAACAGATTTACGCCCACAAGTGCCATATTTCATGAAGGCAATCACGTATCTAATGGTCAGTGTTACAGTATAGTGAAAGATAAAAACTGCTCATCATGGACAATGATTGATGACGAGACAATCACAAAACAAAGATGACCTGTTAATGACAAAAACTGTTACATATAAATTTTTAATGATGCCAATAATTAAACTTGTAATTTAAAAAAATAAAGCTTAAGATTTCATTTACAGCTATGTAGAATAAATATTCATAAAAATAGTTTTTATTTAAAATTGATTATATTGTACATTTATTGACACATCGTTATTTTTAGAATTGATCATATTATAATAGAATATTGTATTGCATCCCCTTCGAATCCTGCGTGGTATTAGCCAGGAATGTAGTTGTTTTTCCCTTCGGAGAACGGTCAGGCCAATACGTCGAAATTATTGAAATTTCGACTAAAAGCAGCTGTAGTGGAAAATCGAAATTTATGTTTCATATAGACACCTCGTATTTTATGAAATTATATTCATTTTATTTCATACGACTAATACGGTCAAATTTATCTGAGGTATTGGTTCGCAACTGAAAGTGAAGATGGCGCCAGCTGACTACTTCTCGCTTGTGTAACTACATGAGCCAAGTAGAAGTTGTCGGAGGACGAAATCTCCAGTTCGGATTAGAGACTCTGAACTGTAAGGCATTACGGCACTCTTGAAGAGACCCAAGAACGTCGAAACGCGTCAGTGTACTATGCCTTTCCGCTATCAAATGCGAGTCACCACAGATGTCATGTCAGTATCGGCAAAATGGACGATCGATGTCACGGTTTTCGAAGGGGATGTAATCCAATATTCTGCGTGGTATTAGCCAGGAATGTAGTTGTTTTTCTCTTCGAAGAACGGTCAGGCCAATACGTCGAAATTATTGAAATTTCGACTGAAAGCAGATGTAGTAGAAAATCGAAATTTATTTTCCAGATAAACAACTCTTATTTTATGAAATTATATATATATATATATATATATATATACATATATATATATATATATATATTATATATTTATATATATATATATATAACTATTTACCTACTAATTTTAAACTGATGTATAAATATAAAATCATTTGACAAGAAAAAAAATTTATAAGACTAAGACTATAAGGCCCAAGTTTTGCAGCCTTATACCAAAAATTGGGCCAAATCTTATAAATGTTTTTCTCGCCAAATTATTTTATAGATCTGCTTGAAATTAGTTGGAAAATAAACATGTATATATATAAAAATTTTATCTGAATAAATTTCAGTCAATAAATTGAGAATTATTTGGAAGAATGTTTCTTCGTAAGTATGAATTGAAAATAGAAAAAGGTGGACAAATTTAATATACGACATGGTATTTCACGTGGTTCCAAAAATTTTTGTGATATAAATTTAATTAGGTATTTTAATTGTTTTTTAAATAGAATTTTATTCTTTCTAGAGTCACTTGAGACGTGTACATGGCGCAAAGTTTTACTGATATCCGTATATAGCAGTTTTGGTAGTATTTATTATTGTAACAATAACCGATGCCCTATCTATTTTTATGGTTCCAAGTAATTCAATTTGTTCCCCAGTTGTATCTAATAAGTAAATACTTATTGTAATTTTTTCAAATAAACATTTTTTATCATTTCTCCTTTATTTCACTATAAAAGTGATTGTTAATTGATGTGCACTTTTTATAGAAACAATATTCAAAATATACTGTCACAAATTGAACGTAAGTTTAGTCAGGCAACTCAATATACATGATCTGATATTTACATATTGTTTGGTAAAAAGGGTGGTCGTAGGAAAAATATTGTACATTACTTTTGCGAATGTGACTTTTCACTCTGATGGGATTGTTGCACTCGTGTGAAAAGTGTAACTTTCCGCACTCGTAATGTACCTAATATACTATTTTATCTTACACTAATAATATCAGCTTTTCCACATCCATGCTTTCACTGCAGTTGACGTATAAAAACTGATGTAAAAATTGGTCCGGCTGAGCTAATACTAGTCATGACTTGACTTGATGCCACTGGAATTGGGGACACACGTCCTGTGTAAAACAAATTTTTTATATTCGCTTTATTTTAATAATAAACTACTCGGTTGAATCCAGCAGCGTCTGACGCGACTGGACGGGACTAGACTAAATAAATAATCTCTACTGTTCTTTTGAATTCACATCCTTCTGTTACCAGTGTATGAAAACCTTTGGATCCCTATTTTTCTGGATTCTTGCAGCGTGCTGTCACCAGTGCCGTAGGGCACAATAGGGCCAGGAATCCTCCTGTGGGTAACCTCGGGGAGAGGTGGTTTCCTGGCACGAGCGGGTAAGGTCTCCGTTGGGCCTCTTGGGCTTATACAATGTGCCAAGCCTAAGTTCTAAGGCGGGTTTCGCGCCATCCAGTTCAATCCAGCTGGTTCTAGGGGAGGGGTTTGTTGGTAAAGGAAACAGACTGGGGGGATAATATGTAGAGGAAAAGATGCAAATATGGGCTGGTCTCTTAATATGGGCTAGGTAGGTTTCTCAGCTATTCGATGCAGATCTCTACATCTGACTATCGCAAACGGTAATTGGGGAAGTTAAATGTTTACCGTGGAGATGGCGCCACAGTAGAAAATAGTTTAAATTTATAATACGTGTTTGTCAGTTACTGTGAGTGTCAAAACTTTTTCGGGTAAGTTTATAAATTCAATTACTTAAAAATGAACAATATTTTTAAAAATTCGCCTGTTTCACGTTGAAGCCCTATAATTAGCCTTTGATGTATGCTAATTAGTTTTCTTCAAATTGATTACTTTTGGACATAACCTCTTTTGTTGTGTGAAGCCAGCATGTTTGCAATATGGGCTATGCCTTTGTTGTTATTATGGGCTAGTGGCCCATATTTAGAACTATGTAAAATATATTACAAAATTGTTTCAGGATGTCAACCAAACAGCAGAAAGATGGTAAAAAAAGAAAAAAATGGAATGTGGGAGATATGGAACGTGCAATAATAGCTGTCAGGCAGCATGCAATGGGTACGCTAAAAGCTTCAAAAATGTTTAAGGTCCCACGTTCTACGTTGCAACGTTCTGCAAAAAAGCTAGAACTACAGCCAATTGAAGCAGCCCAAATAAAGCTAGGGCGTAAAGCTATATTAGGGAACGATCTAGAAGACGAGTTAGTTCGTTATATTTTAGAGATGGAAGCTAAATTTCATGGATTAACCAGAAAAGACGTTAGGAGGATGGCGTACACTTTAGCTACCAGGAACAACATCAAACATCCGTTTGGAGGTAACATGGCGGGCAGAGCCTGGCTAGGACTTTTCCTGCAACGCCATAAAGAGCTATCAGTACGACGACCAACGGGAACATCGTATTCTCGAGCAAGAGGCTTTAGCAAAGAAAATGTTGCATCCTTCTTTAATGTTCTGGAAAAAGAATATGACAAACATTTACACCCCCCTGAACGTATCTTCAATGTTGATGAGACAGGTCTTACGGTTGTACAAAACAAGATTGCACAGGTTGTAGGCCGAAAGGGGAAACGACAAATTGCATTATTAACTTCTGCTGAAAGGGGTTCATTAATAACCCTCGTGGCAGCGATGAGCGCTGCTGGACAATTCATCCCACCAATGATGATATTCCCACGAAAAAATATTAACCAGCAACTGATGAGAGGAGCTCCTCCAGGTGCCATTATGGAGGTGCACCCCAGTGGATGGATACAAAGTAATATTTTTACAAGATGGTTTCAACATTTTATTGACACAGTGAAACTCACAGAGAAATCACCAGTTCTGCTTATTTTGGATGGCCATTACAGCCATACACGCAATATTCAAATCATAGATTTAGCTAGAGATAATCATGTGACTATAATTGTCTTACCTCCCCATTGTACCCACAAACTCCAGCCGTTGGACAAAACATTCATGGGAGTTCTTAAGTCTTACTACAGCGAAGAGATCAGGGTCTGGTTACGCCACAATAATCGCCCACTAAGTCCATTTGATGTGTCAGAGCTCTTTGGGAGAGCCTATTTGAAATGCCAAACTGGAGAGAATGCTGTTAATGGTTTTCGAGCTACAGGCATTTATCCATTGAATAAAAACATATTTTCAGATGCTGATTTCATTGCAGCTGAAATTGAAGCAGAAAAGACTACGTCAGTCGCACCTGATGACGCTAGTGATGAAGAGGATGAGATGATGGTGGCTTCAACCTCTGGTGTCAATTCGAATGAACCTACAAATTCTGACATTCCAACATACGATAAATCTACCAACTCTGAGATAACACCTGATCGTCGCTCAAACCAGAGCAATTCATCGTCTAATGCTCCCACTTCTCCCTCTGGGCCTAACAAACAGCTTGTTGATATTCCTACAACTAATACACAGCTTGTTCCTATTTCTGCAGGTAATACACAGCTAGTCGCTATTCCTACAACAAGCTTTTATAAAAAGTCTGCCACGCCTTTCAGAGGACCTTGTCCAGAACATGGCGTAAAAAGAAAGTTATTTCAGAAGTTAACTCCATCAACTCCTTCCACATCTGGGTCCGGGTCTTCTCGAACATCTCTGGTAACACCATATGATCTTTCTCCTGTGCCTTCTTTGAAGAAAAAAACCTCAAATCGTGGGCGTAAGCCAAGTAAGTGTTCGGTGATAACCTCTTCACCTTATAAAAATGACTTGCTCCAGTCTCTTGACAAGGTTAAAGAAAAGAAAAAAGGGACAGGAGAAGGCAAAGAAAAACAAATTAAAGAAAGGAATAAAAAAAAGGGGAAACGCAAGCAGGTTACAAAGAACCAGAAAAAGGAATCTGATTCGAGCACCGAGGATGAGGAGGAATATGTGCCCGCAGATGAGGATAGCGACTACAATGAATTTCCAAATGCCCAGTCTCCAAAGGACGCAGCTGACGTGACTTGTATATTTTGCGAAGCACCTTTTGCAGAGGATAACCACGGTGAAATCTGGATAAAGTGCTTCATGTGCAATTTATGGGCCCATAACGAGTGCGCTGGGGCCGAAAATGAACAATATGTTTGTGATTTTTGCAAGTAGTAGACATTAGTTTTGATTTATTTCATGTATTGTTTAATTTAAAATATCAAAATATATTTCTCACGCATCTATCTCATTTCTCATACATTTATCACACATTTTTGGGGGAAGCCCATATTTAGAGTCTATATTCAAAATGCACATTTTCATTATTTACTCATTAATGAATTTACATATTTTTTTAATCAATGTGGACTTTAAACAGGTTGATACTAACTAATGTAGTTATCGTTAGGTAGCTTTGGAATTGAAATAGAATTTTTTTTTGTTTTTTTACAAACAAAAATAAAATGGGTAGCCCATATTTGCCTCCTTTCCTCTACATATATATTACAAACACAAAATAAATAATACAATAACTTAACACTGGTTAAGACAAAAATAAAAGATACTCGTAATTGAATGTCCCTGTATAATACATTATAAAAAATAACAAGATTAGGGTAAAACGTCTTTTATAGTCTGAAAGTAGTTTTCCTGATTATAACATAAATAAAATATTTCTGGCGTATGAATATCCCTGTATAATATATGAGAAAAATTAACAAGATTAGGGTGAAACGTCTTTCATAGTCTGAAAGTAGTTTTTCCTGATATTGACATAAATAAAAGATTTCTTGCATAAGAATATCCCTGTATAATATATGAGGAAAATTAACAAGATTAAACTCCCTTGACTGAAATCTAGTGTTTATCAAATGAATTGTAATTGTATCACTGTTCACATACGGGCCGTCAAAGATGGGGAGCACCAGGCCATACGATACCTGATTACTCTCTGAGGGTTTTTTCCTCACTGCCCTCTGTTCCAAATTTCCTTCTATTTATTTCAGAAGATTTGGGACGAGGTTTGTTATTCAAAACATCAACTGTAGTTGTGTTTCTTTAATTACCTTCGGTTGCCCTTGCCTCATATTTTATTATTTTCGTAATTGAAGTTTAATTTTTAATTAATTTATCTCTGCTAAGTTGCAAAATGTGTCCGTATTTTTTTTATAATCAAAACATCGTTGTGTTTTTGATTGTTGTCGACCTTGTCGATTATGTAAATTGTTTGTTTACTTTTCTGCTCTAGGTCGGTCTTTTGTTTTTATATTAGTTTAATCCGACTTATTTTATTTAAAAAAATATATATCTATATAGGGTGTTCCTAAATTTCCTTTGCCATATTTCGTGCTTATTACATCACTTCCCCTCTTGTAGAAGTGTTGCGACGTTTCAGGTCCAACACCTTTTCCCTAAACTATATTTTTAACAAGTGTTTACCTATGAATGAATTTACATGAAATTCACATTGTTTTTGTTTTGTGCACTTCGGCGTTGCGACACCGTCGACCACGATTTGTGTTTACGTAACGCGCACTTGACCTCACTCGCGTGTTCGTTTTGGCTTGCACTTGATTCTTAACTGTTGATGTTTTGTCCCTGACCTAGATCGCGATTACTGACACTCGCGACATTGCTGATCAGTAGATCGTTCACGGGATGGCTTCTTTCCGTCCAATGTTGCGATCTGGGATGGCTCGTCTCCTGCTGTGCTATCTGTTCCATTTCTATCGCTTCTTCATCTGGCTTCTGGGTTCTGTGGTGAGAGTGTATTACCCATGCCGTTAGGGAGTCCCATATGCTGCATACTAGTGCGATGCCACATCCTATGCGAATTCCATTTAATATTGTGCCTACTAAGTACTTCAGTAGGTGGAATGTGCAGTATATACACCAGTTATACCACTTATTATCGAACCTATCTCCGTGAACCATTCCCAAGTGTGTTCCAGGGTGGATTCGGCTAGGGTTTTTGATTTCTTTGGCGTCTAAAATATCTGATACTGCGTATCCTTGGCTGTTGTCGTTCAGTCCGGCTGCTCTGCTGCTGCTGCTCTTTCCATTCTTGAGTATGTCTCTCTTTATTATGCATCTTCTATGTATTGTGTCTATATATAGCATGCTTACGTCACGTTTGTATGCTTGCTCTATATATAATAGTTTGCTATTTATGAGATCGACATTCTGGGGTAGAATGGGCATTGTCGGTTGAAGGTTTTGTTTGTCTTCAAGGGCAATGACAATTCTCTTGTGCTCTGTTTGCTATATTTCGATAGTAGGTTTCTCTTTTGTAGTATTAAAGCGAAACCTTTGTCTTATTCTTCTATGGCTTTAAGTTTATCTTGAGTTTCGATTGTTTGTTGATACAATTGTATTACTTTGTATCTGTGCGTGGCTTTGCATTCTTCTGCTGCTGCTTCGTTGACTGCGGATGTGTGTCTTGTCACTTCTATGAGGCATGACCATGCTTTTTGCCGTTTGATTTCGTTGCTTGGGATAACTTGAATGTTCGTATTCTCACTCGCGTACGTCGTCTCGGGTTCCGGGCACTTTTGGACGTCTTTTAGGGAAATCACTGTAATGTTTTTCATTGGGGTTCGAACAGTCGTAAGCAATTAGCATAATTGCTGTCTGGAAACCGCACATAACGAGCGTTACCCAGGTCAGGAGAGCGATGTCGCGCACTTACGATACTTTTACAATTTTTCAATAATAACAATTGTTAATATTCATATTTTACAATTTATCATAATAATTATGTTCTCTAAAATAATAAAACATTGTTTTCTATTTATATGTTAACGCTGCATTTGCGTTTACTATTTTTACCTTGTTTTTCTCAATTGACCGAGCTTTACAATCATTTAGGATTGTCAATTGAGTTCCTCGTTTGGGGTTTACAAACTTGCCCGTTTTTAAACTTCCTGTAGATGAATAAATACAATTTATTTGTTCCCCTTGTAGATATTAAAATTGAATATTTCTAAATACCTTGGATTAACCTTGCAAGCGGTGCAGTTTTTAATTGATTACTTATACTGACCTACTTTATACTTTATTTTGTTGGTGTGTTACGATTAGTAACGTGATTAGTTAATCTTATTCCTCATTTACTTTAACTTACATAAAGAAACCCTTATTTGTAACTTATGAATTATATGAGAAATTTGCATTTGTTTATACAATTTGATTGCGGCGTTTGTACTCCGCCGTTTTTATCTTAGTTCTCTCCTTCTAGTAGTTTAAGACTTATCGTGAATTTATATATATATATATATATATATATATATATATATATATATGTTTTCTCCGGACCCATTCAATTAATTTTGTCTAATTGTCTTTGTTGACCTATTTTTTCTCATTCTATGTGATGCGGAAGTTTTGTTGATGACTTTGCGCATTCTTTTACTTGTGTATTATGAAATTTGTACGTTGCCTAAAATGCTTCTTACTTGTGTTTATGTACTAAAATAGATTTGTTTTTACGTTTTTTATTCCGTGATACAATTATGAACTGAGTAACTCATGAAATAGAAAAAATAAATGATTAAGCGAATATAACCGTTTTATATATATGGTTGAAACTTATACTATATTAATTATATATTACGTTTTGTTTGAAGTTATGGTTGAAGTCAGAGATAGGACATATTTCTTTTTCTAAAAGTGAACGTTTATAGCGCCTTCATTTTGTCCGTTTTCTCCTGGTTTTGTAGTTGTGTCTTCTGTTTGATACATGATAGCGTTTTGTTTGTTCTTTCTTTTTTCTAGCTGGTTGTCGTGCTTTGGCCCACGTCGCATTCATGTAGCTAGGCGCGCTTGGAATTCGATTTCTTATTCTATCAATTCTTCGGATTTCCGGCGGAGGTCTTAGTGAGGCTGGAGGTCTTCCGCTCGTTTTTTTCTTTTTGTGACTTTCCCGTTGGTAGTTGTGACTTTCGCGTTGGTAGTTGTGACGCTTTCTCCGTTGACCATAGTGGTAATACTGCTAATTTCCCTGGGTTTATTTCGTCCTTTTGTGGTTCTTCCTGCTCCTCTGGTGTGTTTTCCTTATTCTGTTCCGTTGTTGTTTCTATAATCTCGCCTTTTCCATCATTCAGTTTGCCATAATATGGTTTTAATCTATTAATGTGGACAACTTGCATCTTCTTCCCTCTGTTTGAAGCGATTTGGTATGTGACTGGTCCTACTTTGTTTTTTATTTCGAATGGTCCTGTCCATCGGTTTTGAAGTTTTTTGAATATCCCTGGTATGTTACTTACGTTTAGTAGGTAGACTAAGTCTCCTGGCTTGAACTCTCTTAGGGTGGTTTTTTCGTTGTATCTCTTTATCCTGTCTTCTTTTGCCCTTTCCGGGTTCTCTAGTACCCGCGTGTATATTTGGTTGAGTCTTGTCTCTAGCTCTGATACATAGTTATCGTCTAGGTTGTATTTCAGTCTTTTTGGCTTGATAAAATTGTCGGATGGTAGTGTTTGATTGATCTCTTCCATGCAGTAGGAAATAAGGGCTGTAGCCTGTTGATGTGTGTATGCTTCCCCGATATGCCATTAGTACATATGGTATCCATTTGTCCCAATCTCGTTGATTTGGGGCTATGTAGTGCGCCAACATATCCTTTAGTACTCTGTGTAGTCTTTCTATTTGCCCATTTGTTGTTGGTGCGTAGCTTGCTGTGTGTATTCTTTTTATGTTTAGTAGCTCGCATGTCTCCAGCAATTATTCTGACATGAAATTTGTTCCTCTATCTGTGAACAATTTCTGGGGTGTTCCGTGTCTGCATATTATTTGTTCTACGAAAACTCTTGCTACTGTATCTGCTTTCTGATCTGGTAACGGAATTGCTTCACAGTATTTCGTAAAGTGATCTTGGAATGTTAGTAGATATTTGCTCCCTTCATTTGACGTGAGTAGTGGGCCTACCATGTCCATTGCGGTTATTCCCCACCGTTCTGTGAACTTTGTAAATTTTTGTAGTGGTGCCTTTCTGAAGTGTGGTGAAATCTTTCATCTGTTGCATGCGTCGCAATGTTTGCAGTAGTTTATTTATGTCAGTTCTCATTGTTGGCCAGAAGCAACGTCTTTTTATTGCCAATAACGTTTTTTGTTGTCCTTGATGACAGTAGATGGGTGGGTCGTGAAAATCTTCTATCACTTTGGTGATATAGTTTCTAGGTATTACTAGTTGATCCTTATTGTCTTCCTGTTCTTATCTGTATAAGAGGAGCCCTTTTTTGTCGATGTAATATTTTTTCTTTGTTTCGTCATCCTTGTCCATTTGTTGTACGATGCTGTTACAGAAATCATCGCGTTTTTGTTCTTTTTTCAGTAGATTTTTGTCCCAGAGTGGTTCCCATTCCTCGTCCGCTTCGATTGTTTGACTTTTTTCTGGTTGTGATTGGTTTTGGTATGTTTACTTTGGTGGTTGACCCGTAGAATGTGAATTGAATCATCTTTGTGATTTCGTCCCAGCACAGTCCTGGAACTTGTTCTTGGCTGGTTATGAAGGTTATGCCTTTTTCTGCTCTAGGTCGGTCTTTTGTTTTTATATTAATTGAATCCGACTTATTTTATTTAGAAAAAATTATATCTATATAGGGTGTCCCTAAATTTTCTTTGCCATATTTCGTGCTTATTACACTGGCTTGGTGCGAAATGCCCCTTATACTGAAATTTGAGGACACATTTGAACAATGTTGCCAGATTTTGACAGTAATTGGAGATTGTGGAAATATAGAACAATTAGGTTAATATGATATTTACCATTATTATAAAATGATTTAGCCGTCTAAAAGTATAACTAAGTGACACATTACGATGTGAATTTGAAGAAGGGATCGACTACTTGAACATACTAATAGACAATACATGTCATGAAGAAGCAGAGATTAACTCAAGTAATAAATATGTTGGTGAGCTACATAGAATAATAAACTCAAGGTGTGTCTAACATATTGCAAATGGCTTCTACTATCATCTCTATATGTCTTGACACTGATCTCAATCAAATTAAAACTGGCACTTTCATTTTGGTAGTTCAAAGAACATTTCACAAAAATATTTTTTGTTGAATTTCCAGGTACATCCTGACCATGAACTGCCGTCAGCACAACGTCCATTTTCAGCAGGATATGTCGCAAAGAAGTTTCACAAAAATTATCTGCAACAACTTGAAGGGAGTACAGAAGGACTCGATGGTACATCGGTAGTTGGTAAGCATCTTTTGTCTATTTCTTTTCATTCAATTATCCACAAAATCAACATGATTTTGAGAAACTACAAGTCGTTTTTGGTCTGTTTCTTATGTCATATATATTAGCTGTCCAAAATAACGAAATACTGGGAGATCCTGACCCAGAAACATTTCAACTAAAGGATCGACTCCCTAAAATCCAAATAGTTGCGAACAAACGTACGGTAAACAAGTCCTAAATAACAGCAGTTTATCTATAACATTTGTGTGAAAGCTGCAAAAATAAAGAAATTTGATATGGTGATTTATTTAAACATATATACCTATGCAATAATTTTTATCTTGAAGTGTGAAATAATTCATTCGTGTTTGTTTACACGTACAAAACAATCGCAAAAGTCCCTAACTAGTGCATACTTCGGAGTTAAATTGTTCAGAACGCAAGAAGACATGTTAATTCTGAAGCCGCCTTCTATTGATTGTAGGTATTATTATATGCTAGTAAAAAGCGAATGTAATTTATAGATTTATCCCGAAAAAATTATCGTCAACGTGACAACCCTGCAATACTCTGGTAAACAAACCGTACATTGCTAATTCAGTACCTGGTCACTAAATATTCAATGTCAAGCGAGCGAGTAAATAATGAGATGAAGACTATTGCAGCGTTGCCAGAACAATTTAAAATGTTTTCTCTTTATACCTAACGTTTGATCGCCTTTCCTATGGATTTTCGAATGGCTTAGTTCATCTATTCTTTAGTTGAAAGTTATTGGACTAGGCTCACAGACACGAATATTCAAATATTCGGCCATTATCAATATTCTGATATTGATGTAGATAAAATTCGAATAATTTTCAGATAAACTTAAACTACAAAAAAAACTTATACGGTGCGCGTCTGTTAGCTTCGTATGACATTGCCTCCGCCAATCATCGGCTTTATTCGGCCATCCGCCACACTCAGCTTATTTTGTACTAGGCGTGGGGTTGGCGTGCCATGGGTTATGATTACAATTTTGAGACTTGTTGTATGATTTATTTACCCAGTGTGAATTTTTTATCTCAACGTACGGTGTTTATTATGTAAGTAGTTTTATATTTGTTATTGATAAGACAATATGATATTGATAATATTCTTAACATAACCTCAAAATATTGGATTTTATTTGCATTTGTTTCGATATGACGTAGGTGAATTTCATATTACAATGTTTTTGTTATTATATGTTTCAGTTGTATCATAAAATCATGGATCAAGAAAAACTTGATTCTAAGGAGTATAGGAAAAATAAGTCTGACAAGTCCCCTGTTCGGAATTCGTTTTTGCAAACTACAGACGGATTATATACCAAATGTAAAAATTGCAGTAAGATAATTAAATGCAAAATGACAACCACATGTTTGAAACTACATCGAAAAGATAATGAACTTCTGGCACCAGAACCAACACAACCAAAAAATTCTGATGATATTGAGTCCAAGAGAAGAAGAGTTACAATAGACCAACACTTCATATCCGTTCACGATACTATGGAAGATCTTGTTTCGAAGATGACAGCGTGTAATGGGACTTCCGTTTTTTCTGTGTCTCTGATACCATAAGAAACCTTTTCAATAAAATAAAAGTGGATATAACTTCCCTAAGTTACCAAAAACAACGAAGAAAAATGTTATAGCAAAAAGCGATGAATAATATTTGAAGAGAGAATTAAACATTTTAAAGGCATATATTAAGAAGTTTTCCGTTTCAGTTGAAGCATGGACTCGAGGATATAGAATATTCATTAACTAAATTTAAAAACAAGCCGCTCAAAAACTTGGTCTACGTAAAATTGTTGGGCGAGATACAGCTGAATGTTGTGACAATATTTTAGAGCAAAAGTCAAAAATATTTTATCTTCAGAACATGATATTGATTGCGTATTGCCCCATCAGTATGGAGCTAGTGTTATTTATACCATGGGTAGAAAAATGATTACATACCATCAGCAATGCCTTACTCATGGTATACAGTGTGTTGTCGTGGATGTCTTGTATAAAATGAATTGTAATGAAAGATAAGAAACACAGAAATGACAGAAGAAGAGAGTGAGTTTGACGTCGGAAAAGAAGAATATTTTATCATTCAGCCGCCGGAAAGTAGAAACAGACCCACTTTGATATTTTACAAAGAGTTAATAGAGAAAGTAAGGTGGTAAATCTTTTTAAAAAGTTTCCAACAAAATTTGGAGTTTTAGAAAATTACCAAGAAGGCAAAAAAAAACTAAGTGGATATTAAACTGTAAAACACGTTGGAGTAACATGGCTAATATGATAAGCAGATTTTTAACTTGAAAAGAAGCTGTAATGAAATTAATAATTGATTTGAAGAACGAAATTTTGTTTAGCGTTGCTGAAATAAATATGCTAGAAGAATTTGCTATATTATTGAATATTATCAAAGCTACAGTAGAAAGTATTTGCCACGAAAACGCCAACTTATTAACAGCAGAAGCTGCTTTCAAATTCGTGATTGCTGAATTGGAAGAAAATAAGAGTTTAATAAGCGTGCGGCTATTAGTCGCTCTGGAAGAGAGGATAGTTTAACGGCTTAAAAAAGATCTTGTTAGTACGTGGAAATAGCTTCATAATCCTAAAAACTATTACAATGAATCGCCTTCTAACGTATTTTTGACCTCATCAAATAATACAATACTAAAAGTCATAGTTAACAAAAATGCAATGTATTTCTGCAGCATTCAAAGTACTGACGATGAAGAACACGACCTCGTTTTAATTAACTTATAGCGCTCACCTCATACTAAATCGAATCAGGAGAACGTTTCAACTTTAATTCTGAAGGAACAACTTCAAACAAATAATCCATTTTCAATTGGACATACGCTTAGAAGTTGTGCTGATTTAGATTTGTCTTTAAAAATAAATAAATATACTTAAATACATTAGGATTTTTGAGGTTGGCATCCCCGGATATGATGTCGACAAAAAATATGGTGGATTCAATATGGCCGATTGAAGCTTTTAAAAATAAATCATATCTCGGCTATTTTTTAACCAATTTTGAAGAAAAAAAATATTTCGTAGGTACTATACTGCTAAATAAGAAAAAAAAATTATTAAATAAATATATGCAAAACTTACTTTTAAATAGATTGAATAAAAATATATTTTTTTTAAATTCAGTACAAGTTTTGGGCCCATAAGTAAAACACTACTACAGGAATGTATAAATAAACTAGTCCATGTAGAAACAAAAATCTTCACTTAAAATAGACTACTAATATCATTATTATATAATTAAAATAAATTACAATAAATTCGTTCGTTGCGATCACTTTAGGTATCTGAAACAATAATAAAATTTGTAAGTTCTTTGTTCTATTTACATGAGTCATCTTATCATAATCACAATCTGAGTCGTCATTTTCGCCTAGTAAGTCAAAATGTATTGCAGTTAAAACCAAATCTTCTAAATTTTCACAACCGAATTCTGTGCAAGAACATCTTTCTACACACTGAACATACTTTTTCTGCAACCACACGCTTTTGTAATGCAACTTTTTTTGCGGGAACAATGTACTAGTTGTAATATCCCTTTAGGAGCAGGAGGTTTTGTCAAGGCAATAAGCAGGTATGATATATCCTACAGTTTTTCCCAACCAGACTCACTTATTTGTTTACGTAAGTGGCTATATTTTCACATAAATGCAATGTAATTTGCCCTGCAATTCATAATTTATCTATTCATCCATCCTTTAAATTTATTTTAAAATTACTTACCGAAGAACGTGTTGTCGCAAAGCGTCATTAGTAGCTGGTAAGTTTTCTCCCAGCTGTTCTCTTACTGAATATAAATACCAGAGAACGTCCGTAAGTGATAAAAATGATTTGCATTTGTTAATTCGGCAAACAAATTTTGAAAGACTGTCAATAAGTTCTTTTGATGGAGATTCGGTTAATCTCAGTTGTTGGAAAGCTTTGATGATATCATCATTTTCTTCGCACTCTAGAAATAATTTCAAGCAAAAGTCTTTACTTTTTTTGAAAATTTTTCCTGTAACATCAATTCCTGGGAATGCGTGTAGCCCCAGCAACGCTCTGCGAAAAACTGTTCCTATTGACTCAATGACATACCCAATTTTGATCTGTCGTCTTTTGGCACCTCTTCCAGTAATAAACTTGGTAATGATTAGCAAATCAGAATGGTAGTATAACAGTGAAATAAGTATATCTGTGTCAAGACTGTCAACTGTAAGATCTATATCACCTCCATATAGTTTGTTTAAGAGCAATGAATAGTAAACAAGAAGCGTATCAGCGTCTTCATGGTTATTGTCTAATAAAATATCACCTAAAATATTGTGACTCTTGCAGTAGATCTTATTATTATAAGAAACAATAATAGTTTATATTTTGGTAGTGGGCTCGATGTTATATTGGAGAATTTTACTACCGAAATATGCTGTAAATTCTGACTTGCTCTCACTGCTTGAAAGAAAGTTCTTTAGGGTTATATTTTTTATCAGTCTTGTCGGTAATATGATAATAAACGTCTTCGTCTTTATCGCGTCTCAATCTCATATTTGTTTTTAAAGAATTTTCTACGTATACATCAAAAATTATAATTATATTATTGTATGACCTATATTCATGTATTATTTTGCTCACAAATGATTTTGCCAAGTCTTCACAATATTTCATTCGAGGTATTTATTTATACTTCGCACTATTGCCATACGATATACGATTATGAGGGATTTTGGGATGCGATTTACCGGGTTTCCATATTAGGCGTTCATAAGGTTTGTGTAATGTACTAAACCCTCTTGAACTTGGGTGGGTAGATTTTGAATAGTGAAATCACGTGAAATGATGGAAACTTGATAATTGCTAACACAAATTTATTTTACTTGTTGACTCTACAATCGATCACTTAAGAGAGGTTAAAACGACAAAATATATAGTTCAGTGAAAGGGGCCGGCTCGAGAATAAAAATGCACAAACATACCGGCCGCCTTGAAATGGTACAGTTCAATAATTTATAATGATACACTGCTAATTTATTGTCAACAACAATACACTACTCCGATGTTGGTAGCGGGCAGATTTTGGAATATGCTATCTTGATATCTCCTTGAGATGTCCGGATTGTGGCTACGCGGGACATAGAGTCCATGCCAGGATGCAGCTTGACAATTCTTCCTAGCCTCCATTTCATTGGGGAAAGGTTGTCGTCTTTGACTAATACCAGGGCATCCTTCTTTAGATGATTGGAACTGGTATGCCAACGTTGGCGTTGTTGTAATTCAGAAATGTATTCCTTGCTCCATCTGCGCCAAAAATGCTGCTGGATCTGTTGTATATGCTGGTGCAAAGATAAGCGGTTTGTGGCTAGGTGCGTGACATCGGGATCTGGAACCGTCGTTAACGTGCGTCCGACAAGAAAATGAGCGGGGGTAAGAGGATGAGTATCATTGGGGTCAGTCGATAAAGGATAAAGGGGCCTAGAATTTAAGATAGCTTCCACTTGCACCAATAAGGTATAAAATTGCTCGAATGTTAAACTAGCGTTGCCCATGACCCTTTTTAAGTGATATTTTGTACTCTTAATACCCGCTTCCCAAAGGCCACCAAAATGTGGAGAAGCAGGTGGAATAAAACTCCACTCTATGTTTTCGCGAGAAATTGACTCTGTAAATTTTGACTCATTAATCGATAAAAATTTAGCAAGTTCATTAAGCTCATTTTTTGCACCTACATAATTGTTCCCGTTATCAGAATATATTTTTGTTGGTCTCCCTCGTCGAGATACAAAGCGTCGAAGCGCCAAGATAAAACCTTCTGTGGACAAGTCCGAAACAAGCTCTAAATGAACTGCCTTTGTAGCGAAGCAAACAAAAAGACAAATATAGCATTTAGTTAATTTAGAATTTCGACCCTTATGGTTTTTAATCAAAAATGGACCGCCATAGTCGGTTGCTGTTATATAAAATGGAGTATGAGTGACAAAACGGGATGCAGGTAAATCAGACATTTTAATTTGAATTTTCTTAGGATTGTGCTTGAAGCAAGTAATGCAGTTGCGAACCGTTTGTTTTGCTAAATTTCTCCCAGAAATTGGCTAAAGTGACTCTTTTATAGTGAATAATAATAACTGCGCACCTGCATGCTGTAAACGCAAATGTTCTGATTTGAAAATCAACTTGGTAATGTTATGCTTGGGATGAAGAAGAATTTGATGTTTTTTATCATAGTTAAAGTTTGAGTTGCTTAGTCTTCCTCCCACGCGAATTAATGAATTTGTTTTATCCAAAATAGGTGATAAACTTAGAATTTTACTCTTTCGATTGAGAGGTTTATTTTGCTGCAAACATACATACTCTTTGTTGAAAAAACTTAGTTGTGAAATTCTAATTAATAAGAGAAAGGCAGATTGAATCTCCTGTTGAGATAAAGGACCAAATACACGTGTATCCTTTGTTTTAAGACAATTAGTCTTAAAGCGGAGAATAAAAGCGGTAACACGCTTTAATTTTGTTAGATCAGAGAATCTTTCGAATATAAAATCATTGTCCATAACGTTAAGAAAAGATAACGATTTGATTTCCTTGAGATCTGGCAATTTTTTTATATTGGGAGCGGTTTCAGGCCATGAATTCCGGTTGTCCTGCAACCAAGACGGACCATTAAACCATAAATCGTTGTTTACTATTTGAGATGGATATAATCCACGACTCAAGTAGTCACTAGGATTATTTCTTGAGGATACATGCCTCCATTCGCAGTTAAAGGGTAAGTCCTGGGCTTCACCTACACGATTTCTTACAAAATTTTTCAGTAATGATGGACTAGTTTTGATCCAACCGAGGACAATAGTTGAATCAGTACAAAATGTTACATGCGAAAAGTTCACATTTAGAGATATGACAATCTTTTTAGCCAATCGACAGGCTACTATTGCGCCACACAATTCCAAGCGGGGTAATGATTGAGGCTTCAATGGAGCAACCTTTGCCTTAGCACACAAGAGTCTTACTGAGATTATATTTTGATCGTAGATAGTTCTGATGTAAGCACAGGCTCCATATGCCATTTCAGAAGCATCAGAAAAACAATGTAGCTCGGCTGATCTATACGCCTCAGAAAACGCAAGTCGTGATATTTGCAAGTCATTTAGAATTAAAAGCTCTTCGCGCAGCTTTAACCACCTATCTAGAAGACTAGAAGGTACTGGATCATCCCATGAGGTTTTTTGCAACCATAGTTCTTGTATAATTATTTTGGCGATAATAATGCAAGGTTGCAAGAGACCCAATGGATCAAAAACTTGAGCACTTTCGGAAAGAATAATTCTTTTAGTTACGATACCCCGTTCAAGAGGTTTTGATATTTCATACATTAATTTGTCAGTTGAAGGATTCCAGATTAGGCCTAGGGTTTAAGCATTGTCATTATGACCAATATCGAGCACATTGTTAGTTAGAGAAGAATCCGAGACGCTATTAAGAATCTCTGGGTCATTGGATGCCCATTTGCGTAATTCAAATTTGCCAGACCTTAGGATATTTGTGATTGCTTTGATAATGTATATTGCGTCTTCTTTAGAGTTAGTACCTGTCAATAAGTCATCGACATAGAAATCTTGCCTTATAATGGAGCTAATGAATGGGTGAGTGGATTCACATTCTTCTGCTAATTGAAAAAGACATATGATAGCAAGAAAAGCAGATGATGCCTGGCCTTATGTCACGGTGTTTAGATTGAAAACTTGAAGAGAATCACTGACAGACGAACGCCAAACTATGCGCTGCAATGGTCTTTGGTCTTCAACCACCAAGACCTGTCGGTACATTTTTGCTATATTCGCTGAAAGGGCATAAATATGGGCACGGAATTGAAGAATAATTGATAGTAAATCATTCTGAATTGTAGGACCTACCATTTGGGTTTGATTCAAGGATATCCCATTTGTAGAGGGAGCTGATGCGTCAAACACTACACGTAGCTTTGTAGTTAAACTATCCTCCTTTAAAACCGAATGATGAGGCATGAAGTATGAATTAATATCATGCTCGTCCTCTATTATGGGAGTCATATGATTCATTTTAATGTATTCCGCCATAAACCTTGTATACTGAATCTTCAATTCAGCATTTCGTTCGAGTTTTCTTTCCACTGAAAGAAATCTTTTGATAGCTTGTTGTTTGGAATCTCCTAAGACATCAGGTGATTGCGTTAAAGGAATAGTGACCATGAATCTTCCATCGGAGAGGCGCTTTGTATGCCTAGAAAAGTGCAATTCACATTCATTTTCCTCCTTAGATTTTGCCTTGGGGTTTGAGATGTCTTCCAACTCCCAGAATTTGGAAATTTTTTCATCTAAATCAATATGAGTGCTTACATTACATTGTGTTCTTCTTGAACTATTAGAACCTATTTGGCCTGTGACTACCCAGCCAAACTGGGTCTTCTTCATTAGAGGCTTGTTGCAGCCTAAATCTATTTGACCATTGCATAGGATGTTCCAAAATAAGTCAGCACCTATCAGTATATCGATTTTATTGGGTTTGTTGAATGATGGATCTGCCAATTGAACGTTAGGAGGAATTTGCAATGAATGTTTATTTATTTGAATGATAGGAATATACTCTGTAATTTGGGGAACAATTAAGCACATCAAATTTGCCCTGTAATCGCTAAATTTCGATTTTATTTGAACAACACACTTTCCCTTGATGAGAGAAACACAATTATTTATGCCTTGAACGACGAAGTCAGTTTTTGATTCATTTAATCCTAGAGTTTCGAAAGCTTCTCTTGTAATGAAACTAGATTGACTACCGCTATCTAAAAGAGCTCTAAAAGTTTTTGGTACTTGGTTTTTGTCTAGTATATCTAACAAAACGGTTGAAAGGATAACTTGATTATCTCTTAACGATGTTGTCATGGAAATTGTTCCCGTGGTGACATCTACGTTTGGACCCGATTCGTCCAAGTCTTTGTGCAAGAGTGTGTTATGCCGGTTTTTGCATATCCTGCAGTTACCAAACTTGCAGTTCTTTTCAAAATGCCCCACCTTTAGACAATTTAGGCACAACTTGGAATTTTTTGCGAAATAAATTCTGTCTTGAGCTGACAGTTTTTTAAATCCATCACAAGAGTAAATCAAATGATTACCTTTGCAATGAGGACATTTGACATTAGTAGTATGAAAAGATTTGTAGGATTTTGACTGATTTTGCGGAGTTTTTTGATGAAAACCTTTGTCAGTTCCCTTTGATTCGATAGCCTCTAGCATATCAGCTCGACCTCTTAGAAATGTTTTCAAATCTTCCCAAGTACTAACTTTCTTTGTTGTTTTTAGTTGTTCCCTTTCGCGGGTTGATGTTTTGTCTAGCTTAGAAATTACCAGAAAATTTATTAGCGTATCCCAATGCTCTACAGGTTCCCCTAATTGGTGTAAAGATCTTAAATGTTTTGAGATATAATCAAGTAGCTCGCGTAGCTTTGTTGAATTTTCGGTTTGAATGGGATGTAACGAAAAAAGTGCCTTTGTATGAATGTCTTTCAAGAGTCTATTATTATTGTATCGCTCGCATAGAGATTGCCAAGCAATACTATAATTATCAGCCGAAAGATCTATAGATCGAATGACTTGAGAAGCGCCGCCTGTCAGCGACGCACGTAGATAATGGTATTTTAATATATCTGATATCGCGTTGTTCAGATGAACTAGTGATTCGAATGTATCCCTGAACTCCAACCACTGATCAATTTGTCCCGAAAAGGTAGGCAAATTTATAACTGGAAATTTTACCCCTGATAACGATCCACTGTGATCGTTTGCGTTTCTATCCGAACCTTGATGCGATTCAGTATCCGCTTCAAAATTTACCTTTGGCCTTTGAAATTCGGAGACTAAGTGCTTTGCCGACGCCAAAGCATTATATAATTCGTTTTCGAATTCCTCTCTAGCTTGGTCCTCTTGCTCGATATCGTTATCGTGAGTTAGAGCATCAATTTCGGATTGGCATTCACTATATTCGATAAAAAATTGCTCAGCCCTAATAATTCTTTCTTGTAGATTTAAAACTGATTTTTCGTTCAATACAGCTTTTTCGTGATCGCTAACATATTTTGTGAAACAAGTCAATTTGTGCTTTATTGAACCCCTTTGTCTAATTAGAATACGTTTTCTTTCATCTGCCATTGTTTGTTTGCAGCAAATATGACTAATATTCCATTTATTGAATGATAAATGGTTTTACAGAATTCAGTTTTTAGGTAAATAACATCAAACTCTTATTTCGATGAGTAAATTCTATTTTTGGAACTTGATTTTTAAATAAATATCAAATTTATATCTCGATAGATAAATCCTGTTTGTATTTGAGAAATAATTCCAAGTAGTATAGAATAAAATAATAGAATTGCAAATTTAATTCGTAAACCACAAATAATTATTTAGAGAATTAAATGGGTATTTTGAAAGGAAGTATAATATTTCTTATTTGTAGCAAATTTATACGTTAGAAAATGCAAGTGAAATAGTATCTCGTATATGCGTTGGAATAGACAAGAAATAGGAGTACTCACTGCTTGCCGGCAAATATTCTATTTTTAGCCACAACACCGACCGAAGTTCCAATCGCTCTTCTCGACACTCGATAACTCTTCGCACCGTTTGAATCAGAGAACCACCATTTGCCTGGACCGCTCTGCAATGTATTTTGATTATATTTGATAATTAATTGTTTTTGAGTTACTGGTTATTGAATCCGGCTCGAAGGACCATGAATGTAATGTATTAAACCCTCTTGAACTTGGGTGGTTAGTAACTTGCGATTTTGAATAGTGAAATCACGTGAAATGATGGAAACTTGATAATTGCTAACACAAATTTATTTCACTTGTTGACTCTACAATCGATCACTTAAGAGTGGTTAAAACGACAAAATATATAGTTCAGTGAAAGGGGCCGGCTCGAGAATAAAAATGCACAAACAGTTTGCATTTTCAATTAAATTCTCAAGCCTTGCCACAATCTGCGACTTATCACTTGCCAGTAAAAGAGTTCCGTCGGAAGCAAATAAAAATCGAGGCACAGTTCCAAATTCAAAATTTCCTATACACTATTTTAGATCGATGTCTGATCTTGAAAGCGAAACTAAAAGTAATCGCTGCAGAAGATGTCGTTCTTCTCTAACTTTAAGAGTTTTATTATTATGGCTTACTGTAGTTTTTACATTTGTATTTTTAAATATCGAAACGTTTGATCGTTTGATTGGTTTTTTGAAAATTTCTCGAACAATTTCTGACCTATTTCATCCCTTTTCAGTATATCGTTCACAATTTTTGGATCCTTGGATTTACGAGTAAACATGTCCATTAATTCGTAATGTTTAGTAAAAATATCCGGTACATGAAGAGAAATTATACCTTTCAGAGACAACAAATTCCGCTTCAATATCTGCTGCCTACTGTGTAGTTGATGATGTTGTTTTGTTTCAACTTCTGTCATTATACCAAACTGGCTGATTGAACTCTTTACATAATCGACTTAGCTCAAGGACTGTTTCTTTGTGTTTTACGCCTACAATGCCACCGACAGATTTTAAACTTTATTTCCATGCTCCACCGCATGATCTGGTGCTATGGATGTAAAGGGAATATTCGACTTAGATACACAAAAATAACCATTATTCAATTCATTCCATATGCCAGGGTTGTTGTCTTTCGTATATGTGATGGAAGATCAATATAACGGTAAAAAACGATCATAATTTGTGCGGTTGTGGGCAAAAAAGTATTTTTTCTACGCCCTATCTTTAAAGTACCTTGTATTTCATCGGTTTGCAGCGCTTAAAGTGGTTGTTTATGGTTAGAGTGAAAAAAAGTGAAAAAGGGTTAAAAAAAGTGCCATAACGTTAACTTTATTTCACGCTTCCCATAAGCTAACACAATTAATCTTGGCTGGGCATCGAGGATGGACTTTCATGAAACTTGGAATACGTATAATTGTAATTTACCGAAGGAGCTTAATTAAAATATCCCAAATTTCTATTTGAATTTTATTTTTTTGTATAGGGCTGTAGAAAATAATGTATGCAACATGTGCATAAAGTGTCTTTTTTTCACTCATGGAATTACCGCACAACTTTTTCCATTCGTGAAAAAAAGTTCCACTTTATGCACTTGTTGCATAAATTACTATTATTTGTTGATTAACACTTTCCAAGTGTTTTTTTTTCACTCGTTGCTAAAAAAAAATTTAATATCGTTTGAAACTGCATAATATAATTGGCTAAAATTTCTTCATGCCTGACTTCATCATCGTACAACTTGTTAATACATTCAGCTAACTTCGCAAATTTATTACACGAATTGACCACATTGGCTTTAAAATGATCGTTATTATGCGACTTTGAATAAATATTAAAAAGTTGTTTAGCATTGTCAATAAACTCTTGCTTTTCACTATGGCTTGTTAATACTTGTTCTATAAAAATGTCAAATATTGTTAAAATTGTAGTTAAATATGCTTCAAGGGCTCTATAATGTTTTCTACCTGATAAAATCTTACTTACTGTAGATGCACTATACATTCCACATTCAACACAGGCTTGATCGAGACCACTTCCTTCAATATATTTACCGAAAGCTTAGAGTGCCCAAAACATGATGTGCAGCTCACGCGACCTAAATAGGTATTCATTTCGTACGCATTCATCTGAGGTCCAGAATTTCATTGCCATCTCATATAGCTGGATATCAAATAATATTACGGTTATGAGCTGGTGTTTATCGAAAATGAGTCTGTTCACACTCTGCGCCTGTGTTATTGCTTGGTATAGTACGCTGTAATTACTATGTGGCAATTTCATTAGAGGAGCTAAGTAAAGAGCTATTACATTTTCTTAGAAATTCAGAAATTAAGGAGTTAAGAGCTGACCAAGTTCCCAAAGTTGTTTTATCTGAACCTAAAACTGATGCAGCTATCCAGCAAATCTCTTTTTTGTTCATTGCTATATTTCAAGTTGCAGCCATAGGATCAAATTTCGACGCAGTAACCTTCGGTTTAGTTTTAGTAAATTGTTGTTCTTCCTAGCTGGTTATTACTTTGTCTGTCTAATTTTAGTCCTTGGAATAACGACTCTTTAATCTCACAACTCTCAATTTATTTCTAAAAAATTGCTGTAATAGAACCATGGAGGGTGTTCATACCGTTGGCGGTCGCTTCTAAGAAGTCAATATTGTCTATACTAAATCAGATGGAACTATTTTTCACTGCCCAGTGAGGGACAATTATATTTAAATTTAATTAGTTTTTCTTTTCAATTTTTAAAACTTTGCTGTAATATATGGATAGAAATAGTTTTTATAATTTATCTATAAGAAGTTTTGATATAAAGTTTTTATGGAGTTCTAAGTCCAACCCAACTGCAAGTGAAGTTTCTTTCCAAGAATACTGTGAAGATTTGTTCTGTTTACAACTAGTAAAAGTTTTAATCACATGTTGACACAAAATGGAAGATGATTAAAATTTGCTTTTGTCGTCTTGTTCGGTTGTACTCTCGACTGTTTCTGGAGAATTGGCTTCAGTTATTTTTCAAGGTTCAAGAAAAAGTGCTTTAAAAAAATTAAGAAGCATCGGTGGGTGTTTAAAGTCACATAGTACAATTTGCTCAAGACTAGGAGGATTCTTTGGCTTTTTAAACAAACTAACGGGAATATTTTCTTCAAAAATACGTTTCAAAATAGTTTTATAGTTGTAATTTGTAATTTCAATATTAGACTCGGATATTAAATTTGAAAATGTTGTATGGACGTCGTTCATATCAACAATAAGCTGAATAAGCCATTTGAAGTTTAAGTTTATACTCGGTGGAGTTATCAGAGTTTGGAAGTCTGTCGGCAAGTCTTTCACACTGTCTCAAACAAGAGGAATGGTACTTAATTTCCAACGCTATGGTAATCAAAGAGTCATCGGATCCAGCAAAAAATACTAGTCTGTGCTTAAGGTATAATGGAAAATTCGTTTTAACTTTACTTACGTTTTTTGTTTCGACGCAGTGAACAGCTTCTTTCGGTTGCTTGTTGTACAATACACAGTCGATATAAGTAGAAGTTGGATTGATTGTTTGTCTACTTGACCTTCAGCATTCTACTGCACTATCCGAAACTTGGCAACGTTCACTTTTATTTTTTAATCTTTGGATGTTGTTTTAATTGTAAAATCCGAATAACATTTTTGTGATATTTTACACCACAGTTCAAAATTTCTGTGAGATCACGTTTCAAAACATTTTGTAACGTAACAACAGCATCTTTACAGCTTTTTTATTGTTTTCGTATTTAAATCGTTCCTCCGCCCACTGTTTAATCCTCTCCGGGGATTACAAAGTGGCATTGTTTTGAACACCAGAACTACTTTTTTGGCGAATAATGCACGACGCGTTATTGAATAACAAGGAAGACATACCGATCACATCAAAAGAGATCCGCGACTACTAATGAAGTGGGTGGCTGCAATAAAACAAAGATGCTCAATCACTGTTACAATTCCAGATGCTTCCGTTTTACCTTTACACTAAATGTGGTCGGAGAGGCAAATATCGGGAGGCAAATGTCATCGCTCTCGAAAAAACTAATCATAATTATTTTAATAAGTTACGAAACAGCACACTGGTATAGTCCCTAAATCCGACTCTGTCTAAGCCATATATGAAAGTTAAAATTATGACGGACGATTGTGACTATCTTATCTAGACATTGTTTTTGTGAACAGTCTTATCTAGCAAATGCCAGAAAGCCAATTGTTTTTGTGTAAGCCGCAATCTAGAATTATCTAGTGAAAAAGGCACTAATATATAAGGAACCGACCAAGAAAGTTTAGTTTAGTTGATAAAGTGATCTCGAGAAATAAACAAGAATACACCGAAATAGCGAACAGTAAAGTGTTGATATAAATTAATAATTGAGTCTATGTGCATATAAATTAAACTTAAGTGATTAGTTAAGTATATATAAAATTAAGTGTTAGTGAGTAGTTTAGTGTTAAAATAAATTTTGTGTTTGAAATTTATCCCACACGTTTACTGTTTAAATAAATTTGAATAACATTACATTGGTGTCAGATGTGGAGTAATATAAATAAATTGCTACGTAAAATGGCCAAGAGACTACGTGACCTGAAAGTGAAGGAACTAAGAGCAGAATTGGAAGAACGTGAGTTGGAAACGTCCGGTAAGAAAAGTGAATTAGTAGAAAGACTTAAAGTGGCACTGGAAAATGACGGCTTTGATCCAGAAACAGTTTTATTTAATGACTAGGCTTCCACCCTAATCTCGTCAATTTCTGCCATGGAAGAGAACATGGACGAGAAGATTTCTGCTATGAAGAACGATATCTCTGCCATGGAAGAGAAAACTTCAACGAATATGAAGAACGACATTTCTGCTATGGAGAACGACATTTCTGCTTACATTTCTGCTAACATCGACGAAAAGATTTCTGCCATGGAAGAGAACTTGGACGAGAAGATTTCAACTATAAAAAGCGATATTTCTACTTTGAAGAACGATATATCTGCTGATATATTATTAATGAAAAACGACATTGCCGCTGACGTTGAAAATGATATTTCGTCTCTAAAATTTGAAATTGAGAATAAAATGTCAACGATGGACGAGAAAATCGAGAATAAGATTACAACGATGAACGAGAAGATTGACAATAAGATGACAACGATGGACGATAAAATCAAGGAGTTAGAAAAAAGATGACAGATATAAGGACTCAAGACACGCCGGCGGAAGAAAAGAAGATCGAGCAAACAAAACCTTGCAAGCCAGAAACACACCCTAAGTTAAAAGACATTGGTAGTTTTACCCGAGTCAAGGCCCCATCGTTCGATGGAAAAATGTCGTGGACCAATTATGTGAAACAATTTGAAGCAGCCGCTAGAGTGAATAATTGGTCCTATAGAGAGAAGGCAGTGAACTTAGCTATCGCTCTTCGGGTAGATGTCTTAGATGTACTTCAGACCATACCTTTGGAAGAAACGGATGACTTCGAGCAGCTGAGGAAGTGGTTGGACATGCGATATGGTCATGAACATCAAGAACATTTGTACCAATCCCAGCTGAAGAGCCGAAGGCAGAAACGTGACGAAGCACTTCAAGAATATGAAGTGGATATTGCCCGACTCGTTCGATTTGCTCATCCATCAGCAGCAGAGAACATAATGGAATGCCTGGGCATACATGCCTTTATTGATGGCTTACATGACCCCGATATGCAGAGGACGCTTCGCTTAGCCCATCCCAAAACATTAGTTAACGCATTGACAGCTGCTCTTGAATATGAAGCAGCAACGAAGGCTTCGGGTTACAACCATGCAAGAAGAAAGCGACAAGGACAAGTTTGATCAGATCGTCAGCTTGATCAAAAGTATGATGGACCAGAAGCCGAGAAAGATCAGATGCTGGAATTGTGGCGAGCTAGGGCATGTACGTGGTTCGTGTAAGCGCCCCAATACTCTGCAGACCAAGAACCCCAGTCACAGGAAACTAGAACGGGTCGGCTACGAGGGGGCAGCACCCACCCATGATCGTTTCAAAGACCCTCTCATACTGATAGCTTCGCTCAGATGTATATGTAGATGGACACGTGAATGGCAAGAAATATACGCTGCTGGTAGGCACTGGAGCTACTAGAACCATTATACGACCAGAAATAATAAAATCCAAGAAGAAGCTTTTACTAACGAGACTGAGACTGCGGACCGCCACAGGTGAGAGTGCCAACGTTCACGGTGAGACACAAATCCAATTGGGAATTGACGCAGAAAGGTACACGCATACGGTAATCGTAGCTGACATTGAAGAAGACGTGATTCTGGGAATGGACGTGATGAATGAACATGGTTTCCAATTAGACTTTAGAAACAGAACCATTAAAGTGGGTTCCGAGGAGGTATTCCTTCAACCATATGAAGGCAGCGTGGTGTTGGCAGCTGTACAGGAAGATACCGTTCTAACTGCACGAAGCGAAACCATGATAGTAGCACGGCTACAGGGAATCATGGAGGAAGGTACACCTGTTATGATGGAGCCAAGGAACCACGACGAAGAGGTTGGCAAAAGAGTACTAATTGGAAAATGATTGGTTACGTCGGCGAAGGAGATCCCTGTACGATTGATAAACGTGAAGGATTACCCAATTACCATCAAGAAGGAAGCCAAGATTGGATCCTGCGTACCAGTGACGTCTATAGTTCGCCAAACAACGAACACTGACAATTCTAATGCCAGATTCGAACAGATGTTATCAGTAGCTGATCAATCTTTGGATCGAGCTGAAAAAGAGCATGAGAGAGTTTCTCTTGCAGTATCGAGACCTATTTGTACCAAAAGTAGGAAAGACTGGCAGAACATCAGCCGTCGAACACAAAATCGATACTGGTAATGCTAAACCAATTGGGCAATCAGCTCGAAGATTTCCACGATCGAAGAGAGATGAAGCTGAAAGAATAATTCGAGAGATGGCAGAAGGAAAAGTAATAGAACCATCTACTAGTCTATGGGTGTCTCCAGTAGTGCTCGTCAAGAAAAAGGATGGAACTACGAGATTCTGCGTGAATTATCGCCAGCTTAACAACGTGACGAAGAATGACAGCTATCCTCTGCCTCAAATTGACGATACGCTAGATAATTTCGCTGGCAGCAAACTGTTTTCCACCTTGGACCTGAAGTCTGGTTATTGGCAAGTGGAAATGGACCCAGAAGACAAAGAGAAGACTGCTCTTACTACTGGATCTGGATTATGGCAATTGAACGTCAAGCCATTCGGGCTCTGTAATGCGCCTGCGACATTTGAAAGACTCATGGATAATGTCTTGACAGGGTTGTCTTGGCAGACATGCCTGGTCTATTTGGACGACATCGTAGTACTGGGGAAGACATTTGGAACTTTTTTGTTGGGTCTGCTCTAAGAACTTTTACATCGCTAGATTCTATAAATTAAATGAATGAATTATAATCATCAGTTGTCAATATCACAGTAGCGTTCCCTTTGTCAGATTTTGTAGCTGTTAGGTTATTATCTTCTACTTTCTTTTTCATTTTATTTAAAACTGTTATATCATTTTTTGTTTGACGTTTAACTTTTGAAGGTTCAATATTTTTGATTGAATTGGCAATTTTTAGTTTCTCATAAAGAAACTTCACGCTGAGACAACTTCTAGAAAAGGGATCGGAGTATAACAGACCCATACACAATCTTTTCATAGACTTTTGACAGGCATATGATAGAGTAGAAAGAAGCCAAGTATGGAATGCCATGGCGGAGTTCTCAATACCAAAGAAACTCATTCGGATGACCAAAGTCTGTATGGAGGGTGGAATATCTAAAGTATGTGTAAATAATAAACTGTCTGGCAGCCTTGAAATCAACAGTGGACTTAAACAGGGTGATGCATCTTCACTACTTTTTAACCTTGTATTAGAGAAAGCCATGAGGTCGGCCGAAATAAAAACAGAATTGCTATCGGTTCAAGGTCCCAAGCTGTTACTCGCATATGCAGATGACATAGGTCTCGTTGGAGACTCCATCCTATCCACGAAAGACATTTTCAACAAGGTGGAAAGAGCAACAAGTGAAGTAGGGCTGAAGATTAATGAAGAGAAGACGGAATATATGTGTATAAATAGAACGACACAAAGAGACAGAATAGGACAAAATGTGACGATCAACACCTTTAATTTCGAAAGAGCACAGCGTTTCAAGTATCTGGGGGCCGTAATCACAGCGGACAACGATGTTACCGAAGAAATAAAAGACAGAATCCAGTCTGCAAACCGCTGTCTATTTGCACTGAATAAGCTCATAAAATCAAAAAATCTCACAAGAAGTTCAAAGATCAAAATCTATAAATCCATCGTCAGACCTGTAATAACATAATGATGCGAAACGTGGACCATGACCAAAGCAAACGAAGAAAAGCTCAGACGCTTTGAACGAAAAATTTTCGGACCTCATCATGACATCACCACAAACCAGTATAAGATCAGAACCAATATCGAATTAAAAGCACTCTACAACGACGCCGATATTGTCTCAGAAATTAAATCACAGCGACTAAGATGGGCAGGCCACGTGCACAGACTGAATAACGAAAGACTTGTAAAACTGGTATGGGAGGAGATTCCCACAGGCAAAAGACCACTCGGACGTCCCAGAATGCGATGGAGAGATAACATCCAAGCAGATCTCTGGAAAATGAACATTCCATTTGACCCTAGGTTGATGGAAGACCGAACAAATTGGAAAAAAGTTGTACAGTCACCCAAGACCCACCCAGGGTTGTAGCGCTACGTGATGATGATGATAAAGAAAATTATTTGAATTAGATTTCAAAGCTATTTCTGAATATGTAGCCATTATCTGTTTAATATTATTCGGAAATGTTGGTGGTATGCTGTACTTTAAACGTTTATTTATTAATTCTATTTCACTATCTGTAAAATTAGTGTCTGAGAGGTTTTCAAATCGTGATGCAAAGTGAGTTGGTATGTAATTACTTACAGTTTCATGATGTTTATAGTATTGAACTCTATGTTGTGTGTGTTCAAGTTTCTGTAGCTTTTGTTCTTGTTTCTTAAATTTCTTGTGCTTCATCGTGCAGACACTTTCTCTGATTTTGTCATCTAAACAGTCATATTCTACTGGATGTAGTTGGAATATGAGTTCAGAATGTACCACTTTTATGTAGTTGTCTAAGGAGTCCCTTATTCTAAACCATTTCTCACATTCTTCTTTATGAAATGGTTTAGAATTATTTTCCTAGTTCATCGCGAAGGAATCGATTTGATATGTTTTCAAATATTCAGATACAATACAACTCATTACTTGTTTATTAATTTTAGTGCGTGTTTACTCCATTCATTTCGAAACAGTTTTGAAATTCCTTAGAAACAAAAGTTGTTAAACTATTCCCCAAAAAATAGTCGAAATTTAAAAGCTGATGCTTTGTTTGTATTACACCATCCTTGTTCATCGCAAAAAACCTAAGAGTGTAACCTGAACCATTAACTTCTAAGCACGAAAACCAATTTCAAACGTATAATGAAGTACCTATGTTGGTTCAAGTCAGATTTCAGTATTAGTGTTTTAAATGAAACTTACTGTTTCTAGTTAACTCCACAGTTTATTATTATTTATTGAAAAATGTTAAAAATTCTAAAAAATTGACAATTGTTTCGATATTACCTGAATATCATCGTCAGAATGACAGAAGTTACATTTCATTTGATGCCTACCTGATGTTTGATTATTTTTGGCTAGTCCAAGAAGTGACCTATCTTGTGATTGACTTAATATATGTTAATAGAAAAAAGAAGATATGATACTACAAATTTTAAAGCTTAGATATTATAAGCCCTATGGGGCGAAGCGTGTAAAATTTTAAATCACAAATCAGCATACCATGTTTTGGTGTATCCTGCTCACAGACACCATTGTTATAAATATATATATATATATATATATATATATATATATATAAAGCAAAATATATTTACAGGATGTGTGCAAATACATTCTCCAAAAGAAATTGAATATTATTTTTCAAAATTCAAAGTATGATAATGTAAGCAGCCATTTTTTCTTATTTTGTATCATAGAACACGTGACAATATTGTTTCAGATGAGATATTGCCCTCTTCATTCATTTTGAAAAATATGTTACAAGAACCAGTGGATTTTTGGAATTCCAGAAAACATCTACAATGTGTGGGTTCTAGTGATAATGATTTAACTAGATTCAGTGCTAGAAGTAACGATAATACTTGTGAAGAACATACGTCTCTATCATCGGAAGAAAACGATCTTAAAATGTTGAATGACGTAAATAAAGAAGGTAAAATAGCTCTTTTATTAATTGTAATATATTATTTTTTGAGTCAATTGAAGAGCACGTTATGCCCACATGATATCAATGTCAATCAGATGGAAGAAAAATAAAATCTGCTACTACAGAATGATCATATTTATATTTACAAAAAAATAGATAATTACATTGATTGAGGAATGTGAAAATGATTTAAAAGAGAAAACTTCACTTTCAACTTAATATTCACTATAATCGCAATAGAATAGGATAGTCATTCGCTCTGATTGGTGTTTAACATATCATGGTGGACTTCCGTATTTAGCAGTTTTATTCTCACCATAAAAAAATAGATCCATTCAAAAAATTGATGAAATCTGCTCATTAATTAGTTTGTTATTTTAAATTCGATTTGAATATTTTCATTCCACATTGTAGTTAAATTTATATGAAATCTAGCACGATTTGTGTTTGAAGAAAATTGGGCGTACGTCATTTTATGCATTGTCTTTTTCTTACTTTAAATGAAAAAAACACATGTGGGGTATCAAAGTTGTTCCTCCTTTTAATTTCTTATTAAGGCACATCGTTATTGTACAATAACTTTTTTTATTTATAACAATATAAAAGACACAAGAGTTTAACCCTTATGTTGACAAGCACAGAAATATGCTTTCTAAAACGCGAAACTAAAAAAAAGGTTGCTCTTTCCTGAACTTAGATTTTTACACGTGTATACCTCAATACACATTGCCAACTCCAGAAGGGTTATAATGTGTTAACTGAATACATTGTCCAATACGGAGTAAGTAATAAAAAACCAGAGACGGAATGAATATTTTACCATGTTCATAATCAGCACAAGTCACAACTAAATCAAAACACAGTAATACTCGTACAAATGAATATCAATTCTAAATTACACAAATCAAAATAAAAGATAGCTATAAATCTGAAAACTCGAAAACATTCAAATTAAATGTAGTCTATAAAAATAATTGTTGTTTGCAGAGGAAATCCACCAAACAATTTCTTTTTGGGAACGTGACAGCCTTATATTACACTTTGAGCACTAAATTTGTGTTTGGACATTGACACAATCTCCATATCTTCCTTTATTAGAAAAAATCCGAAAGTGCCCCTTCAGGTCTAATCTGATTTCAGGAGAAGGCCTAAGTTTAAACATAGTTTTATGTTTTTTTGAAGACGCAAGTGCAAGTTCACTAGAGGGTCTTCACTTTTTTTCTGTTTTTCAATAGAAGTCCCACCTATAATAAGATATCAAAAATCCTCTAAAGCAGTAGGTTTGTCTTCGGGTTGTCAAATACGTGAATGCTTTCCATACAATAACCATGCTTTATTAACGCAAATATCTAATATTTGACTAAAAGTGCTAATATATCAACGATACGTTTCTAAAGCAGATCTATATAATGCTATGTTTGTAGTTTTTTATTACTTTTGAAAATGTAATAGCAGTTTTTACTTAGACAACTGTAGCAGACTTTACATACCTTTTAATAGTTGATAAAAGATATGCATCTCAATAAGAACTGCACTTTAGCACTGATTTTTTGTTATCGTACCACTTAACAATGGTTACTTTATTAATATTGTAGATTCTCTGACAAGAGGAACCTCTACCTCGTGGCTTTATCACTGTTAACATCACACTCCCTACTTCTATTTGATTTTAGCCAAGAGTCAAAATTCCTTCTTTATCACGCAAATAGTGCTTCAAATTAGGCACTGAAAAATAATTATCAAAATATATTACCCATTATGCTGGATTTGTTGATGTTTTACTAAGTGCTATTACAACTTCTTCGCAAAAACCAAAGTTTTGTTTCTCCTCAACGGTAATAGCTACTTCTTTCTCTAGAAGGATCTTCTCTCCCATGAGAAACAAGTGATAAACAAAACCGAAAATCCCACTGCAAACAAACAATTGAAATCCTCTATCTTTTAGGTTTAGTTTTTATGTATTGCCGACGATATCCCACTTTTGTCTCTTTATAAGGAATCATCATTTCATCTATCGACTGTCTTTTCTCGTGCTCCACTTTTGATTTATTCTAACGCAATATAGGTATTATCTTATGAAACAAATCGCTATCAATGGTTTCATTATCTGCAAAATACAAAAAAGTGTCAAATAGTTTGATATTGATCATTATTGGCGATGTTGTTGTGATGATATAGTACTAAGAATTTATATTTTATTTATAATAATAGTTTTATATTTCAATAAAAGTTGTATTTCTGTTCCTTTTCCCTACATACCTGAAAAAAATAGATTTTATCTCTACAAAAGAGAAATGATCTACAGGTTACCATGCACTTTTCTCCCGTGCGCACTAACTGCGACACTTGCGTTGCTTCGTGTTTTGTTTATTCTGCTAATTGCTACTGTTTTCATGATTTGTGTTTTCATTACCTTATTAACGTGGCCGTATACCTCAGAATTCAATAATTATTTGAAAAAAATACGAGTTCCATCTGGGTGGCTAATTTTTTCTTAGGGGTATCTGTATTTGTAAAAGTTGGAAGGGTGGGTGACCCCACAGCACTTATGCCACAATTGGCCCATAGTGCATCCTTCTGAGGTTCAAAACTTCCTTCTAGCTCGTCATCCAGCCCACCTCTTTGAAGGAGGCGATAACGTCGCCTGAATTAAGTTCCCTCATACTGGCGTGTGTTAGCCTGTGCTCGCCGAATACATGAAACCTAAAATAAGAGAGTGTCTGACATTTGCAAAGAATGTGTTCGACAGTCTCATCTTCTTGTTCACATCCTCTACAAAGTGGGGTATTAGACATACCCAGTCTGTGGAGGCGTTTTCGTAGGTGGCAGTGACCAGTCAGAATACCCGTGGCTGTTCGTAAGTTCTGCCTGTTCATAGTCACGTATTTTTTGGCTACTTTGCTGTCCGGAGATAGTAGCAGTTCCTTGGCAAGCCTGCAGCCTTCTTCCAAAGGGTCTTGTGCGTTGCTTTTAAAAATTACCTTGTAAAGCCTGTTGAAGGCATATCGCGATGGAATCGATTCCGTATTGGCCTGCAGCAGTGGGACCTTCCCGGGGGCCTCATGCCACAAGTTACGTCTAAGTTTACAGGATCCTACATCAGGTTGTATACCGGTAGAGCGTAGACGTGTCATGGTCATCAAAACAACCTCTTTGATGTATATGTCAAGGGGAGTGAGATGGAGGATTACCTCCATGGCTCTTGTTGGTGTGGTTCTCATGCCTCCTGTTGTGTTGAGGCATGCTGTTCTTGGGATTTGATCCAGTTTACGGACGACTGTCAGCCCCAGGCAATCGCGCCGTACGTTAGCATAAGTCTGATGATGGCAGTGTAGGTCCAGGCAGCAACCCTAGGAGACATTCCCCAGGTACGGCCGATGTTTCTACGACAGTGCTCATAAGAAATATATGCTTTTTTAACTCTGTTTTCTAAGTGAGAGTTCCACGTTAACTTACTGTCATAGGTGACCCCTAAATATTTCACCTCTGAAGAGAAATTGAGTTTGGTAGCTAGGAGCTTGGGGGCTTGATGTTTTGCAAGCTACCCTTTTTTTCGTGAAAAGAACCATCTCCGTCTTTTTTGGATTTATTGACAGCGAATGGTCTCTGCACCATTGTTCTGTGATATTGGGGGCCTCTTGCATTAAAGCGCAGAGTGTCTCCTCGAATCTTCCTGTTAGCAGAATCACTAGGTCATCTGCATATGCTATTATGTAGAAGTGGCTATCGTTGAGGTGGTTGACCAAGGAGTCTAATACCATGTTCCACAGTGGTGGCGAGAGCAGCCCTCCCTGTGGACAACTTTTTACAACCAAGCCTCTGAGGGTTACATCATCCAGACTGATTTTCATTGCTCTTTTTGAGCTGGATATTATTGTTGTAAAGTGCATTTGACATTTTAGGAAAAGTGGTTCTATCGAATGCGCCTTCTATGTCTATGAATACACACAGGGTGGACTCCTTATTTTCAAACGATCGCTCGATGCGGCCCGCTACGAGATGGAGAGCCGAATCGGTGGATTTCCCTGGAGTGTATGCATGTTGATTAGGATGCAGTGGATTTCGTGTTATCACCGCATCTCTTATGTATCATTCGCACAGCCTCTCTAAGGTCTTCATGAAAAACGATGTGAGGCTAATGGGTCGATGTGTTTTCGGGATGGAATGGTCCATTCTTCCTGGTTTTAGTGTGAACACGACTTTGATTTCCCTCCAATCTTTTGGAATATACCTCAGTGTCAGTGAGGATCTGAGGATTCCTACAAGGTGTGTCATTAGGTCATCCAGGCCCCACTGAAGTAGGACTGGATAAATGCCCTCCGTTCCCGGGGATTTGAAGGAGGAGAAGCCCGAGATGGCCCACCTCAGTCTGTCCGTGTCGGCGATCTGTCGTTATATACGCCAGTCGTCGTCCGTCGGGTAGTGATTCTCCTCATCCTCCCAGGCTGCCGTATTTGTGATTCTGGAGTCAGGGAAGTGAGTTAACATCAATAATTGAAGGCTTTCCTCTAGGTTGGCAGGTTTTGTGCCATCCTCTCTGGTTAGTATACCGATATGACGGTGGGGATCTTTTGAAAGGGCTTTTTGGAGTCCAGCTGCTTGGGGGAAATCCTCGATTTCCTCGCAATAGATTCTCCATGCTTCTCTTTGTTTTTGTCTAATGACTTTTTTATACTCCTTGAGGTGAGACTTGTATAAGTTTCAATCCTCTTCGAGTCTGGTTCTTTTAGCCTTGTTTAAAGATTTCCTCGCCGTCCACCTGAGCTGGTCAATCTCGTGGCACCACCACGGATTGGAGGCTCCATCAAGATCGACCCGCCTGAGTGGGCAAGACATCTTATAGGCATTAATTATATAGTTTTGAATGGTTTTAGAATAAGTTTCCAAATCTCCTTTATTGTTAGGCAGCACATCCTCGACTCCTCGCAGATCCCCTTTCAAACAGTGGACATATTTTGTCCTGTCCGTTTTCCTGGGGTCGCAAGTCAGTGTATAGGTTGTGAGGGCCAGTTTTATTTCGAATTTTATCCATCGGTGGTCCCACATTAAAATATCGTCTGATACATGCCAGCCGATTATATTCGAAGTGTTTATAGTAGATAGGGTAATATCTATTCGCGTTTGTCTACGAGGGTTAATAAAAGTTGGTTCAGTAGCTCTATTCATAATACAGAGATTCTTGTTAGTTATGTAATTATTAAAAGACTTACCTCTAGTGTTAATATCTTTGCTGCCCCAACTTACATGGTGAAAGTTTTAATCGCAGCCTATTACCAATTCAAGCTTCTGGGTGAGGGTATTCCACAAGGTCCTCTAGCTCCTTACTTGGTGGTGGTTTAACTTTTTCTGAGGGGAGGTATGCGGATGCCAGTATTAACACTTTCTTTTGACCTTTCTGTGCATATTCAAGCTTCACTACCGTTAGGTCAGAGGACGAAAATTGCGTCAGTGGGTAGGTCTTAAAATACCTAGGGACATATATGGCCGTCCTAGGTTGCTGATTGCTTGGGAAGCTGGAAATTGAACCTTTTGGATTATTTAGACCCATGATTCTAGTTTATCTTATCCAGGGTTCTTGGATAAATGCTATTGTATCCTGCACCACATCCAGGTGGCGACATAATGTTGCCGAAGCCACTTTTTGCGTTGAAGGTTACACTGAATAAATCTTACCTTCTCATTGTCCATCTCTGCTTGATGGTGGTGAGATGGGTTATGATTCCTTTTTAGGCCATCTCCACTTCCTCACTTGGAGGTGGGTTGGCGTCGCCTGTATCCTGGCTTAGAGCTTTTAGTTCAGTCAGGAGACTGTCAGTCGCCATCTTGGAGGATGGCTCGATAGTCTCCGCAGCAGCAACAGCTCCTTGTGGTTCCTCGGATGGGAGAGGGGGATCCGTGCTCGATCTCCTCCGTTCCGGATCAAGTTTTTTTGTTTTGACAATCAATGAGGTCTAAAATTTGTTTGTCCAGCCGGCGCAGCACATCCTCTTTGTCACCCAGGTCAGCGTGAGCTTCGCTAGGGACCCAGAGGGTGGCTTTCTTCAGCTGGGAGAGGTTGTCGACGTGTACCACGTCGAGCTTAGCCTCCTTACATGGTTTCAGTTGTGAAACCGTGTTCCTTAGCCACTCTAGCATTTCGTCATTATCGCAGGTGGCTCTGATTATTTTACCAGAGTGCGACCATGACCTAAAAGTAGGTGGCTTTTTCTGACTGCCGGAGGCGGACATAAGGGTTTCGTTCAAAGCCTCCATGAGTTGTCTTTTGACAAGGTCTCCATTATCGGTAATTATTTTACCGTATGGTGAAATAAATAAAATAATAGCTACTCGTAAATGGCTGGTAGCTGCTTCGTTGCAGCTCTTTGCTATAGCATCCATCCGTATCCCCTTTCCTCTGGAAGAGTTTTCCTCCGAGGTGTTGGAGCGGATGCGCTTTTTCTCTTGGGGGGTAACGCGTTCCGGGCCTCTTTTGGAGGAGGAACTGTCATCGCTGCCCTTGCATTTTTGGCCGCTGGTGCCAGGTTTAGATAGGGAGGGACGAGTGGCACTGGTGGTGTCTGTAGAGACTCCAGCCTGCTGCATCGCTTTTCTCCTTCTCTTTGCCTCAGCACTGCAGACTCTTTTACCTCGACGGTGCTTTTGAGTTGGAGGTGTGCGTTCTCGCTCATCCCCCGGTTTTTGTCCCATGAGTCGCTAGGGAAAGGTTTGTCGTTCCTGGTAGAGTCCTACATGGCAGGGAAAGGCTATATGCGAGGGGGTGTCGCCTGGTACCCCCAGGGGGACGTTCGCGGTCGCATTCCCTGCGGCCATTCAGGCATCGGCACGTTCCTTACACCTTAGATTGGGTTTCGTTGGAGTGCCATTTGGTTGGTCAGCACTGCTGTCACTGATGATCAACAGTGCTAACGTATCCGGCGGTGCTACGAGGAGGCAGACACTCGATGGTTGCATTTCTCCATTGGACTGCAGAAAGCTACCCACAAGCAGACAAGCAAGTGCATGCACGCAAATAAGCAAACCAATTACAAGGCAATGGCCAACTTACAACCAACCCCGTTTTCATTACCTTATTAACCTGGCCGTATACCTCAGAATTCGTTAAATATTCGAAAAAAATACGAGTTCCATCTGGGGGGCAAATTTTTTGTTAGGGGTGGCTTAAACTCCACTTGCCTCCCTAATTTCCCCCTATGGGTATTTACACATAGGATGAATTAAAAATTTATTAATGAGCCAATTTCATCAATTTTTTGAGTGGACTGATAATTTTGGCAGTGAGTGTAATTATCAATCTCGCTCTTAGTAATCACAAACTAACGTGGTTAAAGAAATATTGTAATATTCAGGTATTCAGAATATTATTTGATGACCTACAGTTTCTCTAATTCACATCATTTTTACGGGAATTTTTCAGTGATCTTTAGTCATACTATACCCACTAAATTAATAATTTGATTTTAGTAGAGACAAGCTCCAGTAATTTCGCCATGATTCCCGGTGTAACTAAAAAACCTCCTCTTCCAAGAAGACCTGATAGCGCCCATAAAGGCTCTACAGACTCAGGGATCTGCAGTGAAAGGGGAATGGATGCAATATCGGCTTATCTAAGTTTGAAATACGATGCGGATTTCAACAAGAATTTGAAAAATAATTCTAACAACGATATCAAAATCGATGATGATTATTTCGAAAAGTTATCTCTTAATAAAAAGTTTGAAAAAATTGGAAGAGATGATTTTATAGATGCGAAAAGTTTCGCTGAAGAATCGTTGTTGTATAACAGTCAAACAAATGTGAATTTGGAAGAAAAAAATGAGGAATTACCTGTATCGGGAAATTTTCGGAATATTCCCATCATTACAGTAACAGCTGAGGTAAATACTATTTTTTATTTGCTGGATTTGTAGATTGAGTGACATTAGAAGTGTCAAGAAATTATTCCTTCTGGGTGTAACACTTCTAATCACTTGTATATATGCCAAGAAGTCCGCGTAATGAAATATTTTCTAATAATTTTTACATATTTAATGACATGAAGCGTTGAGTGATTTTTCAATAGAAATATATACGTATCCCTTTTAGACGCCACTTTCAAACGTTTCGTAACAAAAACTCTGCTATCATAAATTACTTCACCTCGCTAGTTTGATAGAAAACATAGATAAATACTTTTAATACGGGGAAGAATGGAATCTTCTGTACTAAGTCCGAAGCCACAAAGTTTTGTCGAATGCTGCGCCATCTATTGTGGTGGAAGGTTACTATTCACCAACAGGGAAAAAATACTGAAGGTTTTTTAAAGTATGCCTATATTGTTTTTTCTTATATAAACAAATAAAAACAGTCACACAAAGTTTAAACATTTTTTGAAACAACCTGTTATTTATGTTGGCTTCAAAGTAAGATAGGCTGTTTCAAAAAGCAGTTTAAAGCTTTTATCCTTTTTTATTAACCAGGATAGTTTATCAAAAGACGAATGTCGACAAATAGTTTCAAAAATTTAATATAAAATTTTGTTTATAACATAGTACATGTGATTTTCTTTATTTTCTCCTCAAATTTGAGATAAGAATAATTTATTGATAAAAGCATGTGCTGACAAATATTACACATATGTTACAATATAATGGATACATATTTTTTTTAAAGTTCAGATTTTTTAAAGGTTTCAGCAGCATAGCTTTTTAACAGCAACTGACGACTTCTTCTAAACTGGGAAGCTCTTTTTTTAAGTTGAGTGGCTATTTGATAGAGACGTCTGGCTTTTGGTGATAGGTATTGAACCCTAGAGACATTCACCTCAGCAAGTGAATCAGATCTTTCAAAATTAAAAAATAATATCATTAGCAATAAAAAATAATATGAATATGCAATATACATTGCATTTAGATAACATTTTTTCTGAAATGTTATATTTTAAACCCTATTTTAGACAATATTCTAATAGAAGTATACAGTCAAAACTCGATGTAACTAAATTATATGAAATTATAAATGCATTTCTAAGTACCTAATAATTTTTCATGTTTTTTAATAAATCAAAATATTGACCTATACCTAATATCTACTATTTCCGTGAAAATATCTTCGTCAAACACCTATATATTGATAAATCTATTAATTATTCACTCACTTCTTTTTGGTCTAACTATGGCATTCAAGTCTGCTGGTGTGACAGAAGTAGAATTTTGAACAGCATGTGTTGATAATTTCAACTCGGTTTCAACTGAATAGCATTAATAGCACAGGATTCTTGTGCTTTTTTAGCTCTCAGTTTTACAAACTGAGCATTTAAAGCTTCCTGTAACTTTAAAGTCCTAGGACACTCAGTTACAGATACAGTGCCAATTTTTGGTACAGCTAAAGAGGTTGATGGTTCAGCTTCAATTATTGAGGAAGGAACATAATCAGTTACTGTTTCTAAAGATTCTAGAAAATAAAAACAATTATTGAATAAATGTATCCTAGTTAGTTGTTAGTTTTTTTTTCTTTAATTATTATAGATTTACCTGATAAATTGAGTGATGGGAAAATTCCTCTTTTCAGAACTTTATTTGGACCAAAATCTTTAGGTAAAAAGTGTACGGCAAACACTCTACAATTGTTGTAAATATTCTCCGATTTCTATTTCTCCTTCAACCTTCTGTTTCCACATAAATTTACCCATTTGTCAAAAATTACTTTATTTTTTAATATTGACATCCAAACAGCTTGGTTTGGGTAAATGCACAGATTACGGTATTACAGCAATCAGTGAAATAAAGTTCGTTAGTAACCTTCCAAGCGAATAGATGGCGTTAAAAATGCAGTTAAGCAGTGGGTATAAAATATGGCAGGGCATGATATAAAATAAACTTTTTCGACAACCACTATGCAAAACACGCGTTTCTACACAATTTTTTTCTCGCAGGGCAGGCCTTTACTTAGATATCCGTTAGAAAAGTCCACTTTGTGGTACTTTTCCGCACGGAAATGTCAATGTCAAATAATTTTTGACAATCTAACATTATCTTTATAGTGAACTTCGTTGACAGACACTAATATCACAATTAATGAAAAAAAATTTAACGGGCATAACAGTTGAGCAAAATGGATCACGTTTACCTGATTTTCTATATTCAATATTCATTTTTTAAATTCTTGCGGTTCAAAGTTTAAACAAAATACAATTTAGTTTTTTCTCTCATTAATTAATGTGGTTGTAGAAAAAATAGTGTGTAAAACTCGTACGCAAAGCACTTTTCCCACTTGCTGGATTGGCGGCACTCGCCTTATGGCTCGTGCCACAAAGTTCTGTGCTCGTGGAAAAAGAGACGCTTTGCGCACTTTTCGTACATACTACTATTACAGTTTGTATTATATCAAAGCACTATAACTCTAACAATTTTGGGATCAGTTTTGATAAAAACCTTGTAGATCAAAAGTATATGTCTACAATACTCTGATTATTCATTTTTTACGCTTATAACCTCGTCGAATCTCCACCAAGTTTTGCAAAATTTGAATTGAGCTGATCAACTTGACTACTCTTTCAATTTCAGGAAGATGTCAAAGATAAAGAATACCAAACTGATAAATATTTACAAGAACTGAAAAAAGAACATTCCCTGCTGGAAAGGAATCTAACGGATCATCGTAAAATTGCAGAAAAGCGAATCTCTCCTTGGAATAACAACGAGACTATTCCAGATATTTCAGATATTGACATTGAAAGATTATTCGATGAAGAACGTTATGGTAAATCTAAATCAGACGACGCACTCACTCAAGATATTATAAAATTAAAAGATAATGATAAACGAAAAAAGAATCCAAAGTTTAAAAATACTAAACTCATGGGAACAATGAAAACAAACAAGGTAGATGAAAATGGTAAGTTGAAAAACGAAAAATAATAGAGAAACACAACAAAAAAAATACTGAAAAAGCGATCTTCAGATTACTTATAAAATTTCTCAATCCTTTAGCATCTTTTAGTTAAATTCTAAATTAATAAATTAATTTCAAGGAAGACAAGAAGCGAGAGACGTGGAAGAAGAGTCTTGGATGAGTAAATCGACTAACCAGTACCTTGAACAAAAAGATATCGCCTCGAAAAAAGTCAGTTATTTGGACATGCTGCCTAATATTGAAGACATTGAAAAAACTGCTATCGAAAACGTTGATCAGAATTTAGTGCGTGACGATACGTGCAAAAAATCTACTACCAGTGATAGTTTTGAAGATATTGTTAGTATTTTGAAAGAACTAGAAGAAGAAGATAAACGATCTAGTAAGTTTACAATATTAAGCAGATTTCTCATCATTCTTCAACGGTTTTCCACTGATTATCATCCTAGATCTTTCCGTTACAATCTGTTCCTATATCTATTATTGTGACAAGTTATGTTCTTTCCCCCCTTCTTCTTTCTCATATTTTCCTTTCTTCTGAGACATTATTTTTGCAGGTCTGGCATCGTTTTTTACTCTCATTTTTTGTATTGATATAAACAAAATCACTTTTCTAAATTAAACTGATTGTTCCTCAAAAATTACACAATGAATTCCAAAGGAAATTTCATAAATCAAGTAACTCTTGAGTACGGATTCTTCTTCTTCAATCACCGTCATTTGTATTCAATCTCCAATAACTGTTTACTGTTTCGACACTTACTACGTGGAATCAATTCATGTTACTTTTAAAATGAAACTTACTGCTTCTAAATAATTCAACAATATAATGAAGAAATGTTGAAAATTCTAAAAAGTAGACCTGACGCTTAATAATTATTATTGGCTGAATCATAAAGTGATAGATTTAATACACAGCCTGGCCCAAAAAGTTATAAACAAATAGACATCTTTTTTATTATCAATTCTAGGAAAAAAAGTCATATTTTCTAAGAATCTCTGCATAGCGTAAAACCCTGAATGCAGCTATCAGATATTATTTTTTTAGCCGTATACGAGGTATGTCAAAAAATATGAATTTTGCTCAAGAGTACCCTCAAGTGCCCGTATTACTGATTTTTTTAAAAAGAGAAACTTGTTAATAATTACATTTTAGGACAACATACCCATTTTGAATCAGATATTCCGACTTTCGGAAAATTTAAGTTAACAAATTTTTTTTAGTACGTAAATCACAATTTTGAATTTATTTTTCCGTTTTAATCTATGCTAAATAGTAAGTGCTTCCTTTTATAATGTAAAATTTAACCTGGATTCAAATTTTTCATTCAACCTGTATACCAATTAATATTTTGAAAATTTTATTATTGATTATTGATTATAATATGATGCAGAAGTTTTTATTATGAATAATAATGATACGCCACTTAAAACAGGTAAAACCGTCCCTTTCTAAAAGGTTATTGTTCGTTGATTAAAGTCTATCAAAATATTTCTAACCATATCTGTAGTTATAGCTTCACATAATTCCCTAATTACTCTTTCAAGATGAATAACTATCTACATGTTTTATAATTTTCTCGGCCATTAAGAACATTTTCAATATCTTTAATACCTAATTTGAATGGAATTTTTAACTACGGCAAACACACAATGAATTAACGTTTAATTTTGTTGACAGTTGTTAGATATTCCAATGCACCCTATCCAAAACGTGTTTAATAATAATGTGTAGCAAAAATGAATAAGTTTGATTCCGGGTTAAGTTTTTCCTTATAGGAAGAAATTTAATATGGATTTGTAATTTTTCAAATATTTTAATTTTTTTAAAATGAGATTTGAAAGTACTGTACTCCTCAGCATAAATTAAGATGGACAAATGAATTCAAAATTGTCATTTACGTACTGAAAAAGTTTTATAATTTAAAATTCTCCTCAACCTTCCGGTGCTCGCGCCTATAATAGAGATAGAACGCTCGCACGCGGACTTACAGTCCGCAAGTATAATCTTTTTTCTATTATTCCAAAATAAAACTAAATGAGAAAAAACTAGGTACTAAGAAAAACTTTCTATTCATAAAATACAATAACTTTAAGTTTCAAAATTAAGACCAGTCCATTAAAAAAAATTACACTTCTGTTACATTTAGTACACTAAAATAAATGTTTATTCTCGGTGACACGGATGACATATCATGAGGGAGTGCTCTAAACATACATATTTCTTGCAGTGGATGCAACTATAACGGGTTGGTCTATTTTTCCTCCGATCGCAATACGAACATCTTCCTCGTTGACCTTCTTGCGGTAGCTCAGGAACAGGCGCTTCCAAGCCGAATATTTGGCGGATTCTTGGTTGCATAATCCTCGGAATAGATTGAGTCACTCGTCGACGGATATGGCCTTCTACTAACTGAAATGATAAAGTCCGTAAAACATTTCTTCTTCGTTAGTTTGAAGAGTCATTGAACGAAAAAATCATGAATGAGTTTAATCCAGCTACATTTAGTAAAGAGGAAAATATCATTATAGGCCATCTTTTTGTGTTGCGCGCACAATTTTACGCTGCACATAATTTATCCACGCAGTATACACCACCTTTACTAATATTGTAATCCAATATCATATCTGGTTTGCTTGTATCCTTGTCTATTGCGTCGTCATTATGCATGCTCGACACAAGCAATACATTTTTTTTTGGAATAAAAGACACCAAAGTGCAATTTGTCCGGAAAGCAACATACTTGACAAAATTGGCGCAATGGACGAGAGAACACTAAGAGCAATTATTTTTTATTTTTTCTAATAGTACCTAATAGAGTTAGCTTAAAATCTGTGTAAAGGGAAGTTAGTAGGTCCATGTTGGTAAACCAGTTATCAACTGTTCCATTACGGCTGGTACCTTTTATTGTTTGACATAATCTATGTACCACTGCAGTTGGTGAATTGCTAGCCTCAAATGGTCCATTAGGTTGTTTGTCTACATACACCTCCATGTTAGAAGTATAAACGCCTTTGAGTCTGCCATAGCTAACATTTTTATCCCATAGTTATTGGGTTTACTGGGGATGTATTGCCTAATATTACATCGCCACCGGAACGCCTTTAGTTTCTCGTCAATAGTGCTAGCTTATCGCTTTGCTTTCTTTCGTGTCTAGTTGTCAAATTATCGAAACATTGTTAGTCTAAATAGCTCCATACCAGTGCCATTTTGGCTCCATAATTCGTCAATATTTAGGCGATTTGATTTTAAAACACCGGCTAAATATAACAGTCTAAAAAGTGCTTGAATTTCTAGGATGTCGGTATCTTTTGCATCTCTTTCTCGTTGGTGGTTTTCTCTGAGTGAATATGTTGATTTGTACATAATTATTTGCAATTTCCATTACACCTGGCAGATGTTTCATTATCTTCCTGCTTTTGTTTTCACATTTTTATTTTGGACATGCTCCTCCCACAATGTCACTTCATCTTACCCAATGAATGTGGGCCATTCTGTATAAACTTTTTCTGAATCCGAAATTTCCTGTTCTGTATCACTATCCAAATCCTGTCTTTCTAAATAATTTTCTTCCCCAGATTCTTCTTCGTCATCAAACTCAATATCCGATTCCTCATTGTCCTTTTCCAAACATTCGATAATAAGCTTATTGTTCAAACGGATCTGTTCTTGTTCCCAGGAACAGGCCATCTGTGAATGAGTACAATATATAAATTAGATTCACATAGACACTGACTTGAACGAATATGTATTGACGAACGCATAACCTGAGTTGAAACGCAAGCATGATTTCAATGATAAGCACGGCCCGAGTCGTCTCGAATGGACTTAAATGCATACGTTCGTACATCTCTAATCAACATATATTTATTGAAGTCATTGTTCGCGCCCAAAATCAAGAAAATGTCTAAAACTTACCTCTATAATTTTTCAAATGCAGAATATTATAATAAAATTTTATAACATAAACGCTCTCTTGCGGACTCACACTCCGCATATGCAAAAATTACAACAATAACTACACACTGCAACAGTCAGCTGAATACTGATTATCGAGAATACGGTGATCGAGAGATACTCATCGACGCCTGTTGATGTAGCGACGAATTTTGAATTAAAAGCCAAAAATATTTACCTGCGGACTGAGAGACGGCGTGCGAGCATCGGAAGGTTAAGCGGGAATATCTGCATCAAAATAGGTATGTTAACCTATAATGTAATTATTAATAAGTTTCTCAAATAATCCAGAATCCAAATTCCAAAAAATCAAAAGTAAGTGTATGTTACTCTTGAGAAAAATTCATATTTTTTATATACCTCGTATACAAGTATGTAAAAATAAAATGTGATAGTTGCAATCTGGGTTTTAGGTAATGCACTGTTGCTACCTAATGTAGACATTTATTGCAAGCTCAGCAATTTTAACCGCAGTGGATTCTCCAGTAGGTACCTATATGCCATTTAGCCCGAATATTCCATCTTCCTTGCCGTTTTCCTAAACTAGTTTTTACTTGATTTCAGTAGCTTACTCAATAATATTCTGGCTTTACTCCCTTTCGCTACTCTTCTTTCCATTCTTCCTAGAGTTAAACTTGTCAACATCGCATATTTATTTTTGATAGATGGTATAATTTTATTATCATACCAATATTTATATTTTATTCGAAGTTTGTGATTCCCTGTAAAACCAACTTAACCTATAAGAAATATTCGTGTTTATTATTAACTCACACTATATTATGTGCTACTTTGTTTTTCGTTTCAAATTTATCAGAAGAGAAAATCGCCAATGTGAAAAAAATTGTTGATATGAGTTTGGAGAAAGAACCGTTTGTTGAAGACCAAAACAAGATAATACCGGAAAACATTTGTTCTAATAAGTCAGTTGAGAATAATTACGACGATGAAATCAAAATTACGCCTCAATGTCATAAAGATACTCATAAAAACCATTCCATGGGCGCAAGTTGCCACGTTAAAGTATTTGCGCATGATCAAGATCAACGAAGAAAGGAACAAGGAACGAACTATGGGTAGGTATACAGTCACTTTATACTGAAACAGTGGCGACAATAGTGTGTTTCTCTTTTGATTTGCTCTTAAACTCACGTGGTATAAGCTACCACTAAATGTCGCATTTTTTGTATTTACTACAGGCGTGTGCAGTATCAAACATCGTTTAAGGATAGTTAAAAATTTATTTTACAGACAACAGTTGTGTATATGTATCAATAGTTTGTGGCCTGTGGACTTCTGCATTAGGTGAGTCACAATTTGGTCTAAGAGCATCCAAATTTATATTACTAAAAGAAAAAAAAAGCTACTGTAATTTCCATTTTTGTATTTTACAATTTTGGATGTTTTTTTTGTACTATGTAGTTCGTGTTCAGTTCTTATTATTTTTTTTTCGTAGATTTATATTTATACCGTATTAAATATCAAACACATATATTAATATAATAATAATAAGCTGTACATTTCGGAAGAAATTGAAGCTGTTCGTGAAAACTTAATAATCCGTTCATCGTGCACCATGGTGGATTAGTCCACATTGTCTTCCTTTTTTCTCCCTTTTATGGGTCCTAATTTGTTTCTGCTTTTGACACAACATTTGTCCATTCAGTTCTATTTTCAATTAGTCGTCTCCAGTATTTAACTTCAATTTTCTGGAGGTCTGATTCAACTTGCTCCTTCCATCTTAACTTTGGTCGTCATTTCGGTCCTGTGGTATCCAATCAGTTATTATTCTTTGTGGTGACGTCCATACTATATAATTTTTTGCGCTTTCTAAAATCTTAATATGTGTTCTCTATATAGTATGTTAGTATGTCTTCAATTTCCTGGTTAATTCCTGATAATTCGTCTTTGAAAAATGATCAGTTGTTCCTCTTCCTTCTGTACTGAACTCAATGCTTCTGCGCTGTAGGTTATGAACGATCGTATCATTGTTATATATATATATATATATATATATATATATATATATATATATATATATATATATATATATATATATATATATATATAATGTCTAAGAAATCTTACAAATAATTATTTATATAAATAACTGCATGACCAACTATGTCTTTGATGTTCATATACATTAATTTACCGTAGTAGAAGAATACGGAACCATTTCAAAGGGGTCTGCAATAGGCTGAAATTAAAACAAACAAAATTTAATAAAATATAATATAATAAGTTTTGATATACCCTGTATATTGAATAACTCAAACAGGTAGTAAGAAGAAAAAAAAACAGGAACGCGAACTTTGAAATATAAAACTTTTAATTTACCAACTGTCAAAGTAATTTTTACAAATCTACATATAAGACAAAATTGACAACCAGGATTTTAAAAATAATACCATAAGATAAGAATCACATGCAAATTAAAAGTAATCAATTGAATTAACATAATTAAAGTAATAATATTATGAAAGATACAAAAACTAATTTAGTAACTAACTTGTTGGCCCAGTAGAAACAAAATGGCGGCCTGTGAAAGTAAATAAATCCTATATCCTTTATTTTCGATCTAACGCAAATAAATTACTTTTATTTTCTATAGACCTTAACACGTTCTACAACTTTTGTAGTTAACACTTTTCTAAAACGTACATGAAAATAATTATTTTGGAATATTCAGTTTTTTTTCATTTTGGATTTGATGCAAAAATATTACTGAAATAAGCCTGGTCCTGTGCAATTGGATTTTTTTTATTAATATGTTCTCGTCGGCATGGCAGGCTGTAAGTCACAACGGAGAAGTATAGCATTACGCTACCGCCTACTTCTTTTTTGTATAACAAATCGTTCGAAACACGTTCGATTACCGCCCACGACATTTAAACGCCAGTATTAGCGTTATGATTATCATTTTCCTTTTCGTAATTACGTAATTAGACCTCTGAAGTGTTGGCATACTTGGTACAAGCAACCGGATATTTTATGTCACTATCTCCCGGTCTTAATGTCTAAGCACATTGAAAAAAGATGAGGTAGAACTGACAAATTTGCTGCACAAGTTATGTTAATTTTTCCAGTAATAAATATGTCGCAGTGAAAGTATTAAATGTGATACTAGCTTCCATGTAATATTAATATTTTCAAATACTTTTAACCCTTAAGTACTATCGTGAGATATTTCGATACACCAGCTCTTCTTTTTTCAATATTTTGAATCAAAATTCTCCTTGTGTCAGGTATGTGTCTCCTCCATTAGTAAGAATAACTTATTCGTACATACCAGGCTGGAGACACTGCAGACCGTGCCACCTATAAAGACGTGTCCTTTTGTTCTTGTTGAGTTTCATCCCCTTTCTGAAAATCTTTAATCGAAAATGAAATGTATGAAGAGAAGTTGTTAACTCTAGGAATTGATGTTTATCGATTCCTCAGTTACTACGACCCTATCGACTTCTGACCCATTATTTTTTTCTACGTCTTCATTCTCTTCCAATTTTGAATTTGACTGCAAAATATCGGGGTTATTCTGACACTTGTTGGAGGCAATGCCATTTTTTTCACTCCATTGGTCACATCAGATATTTTGGATCTAGCCTCAGTTGTCTTATTGGCGAGGTTAGTACCATTTTTCACTGTTCTGGATAGTTTGTCATTAAACTTTTTACTCAAATCGACTACTGATGCGTGATTTCCATTATCATCTTCATCAGACAAATTGTCTATATTAGTATTGTTAGAGTATGTCACACTGTTAGTATAAATAACTTCCATTTGGTCGGTTACCTTTTTATTTGATATCTTCAACTGTATTGGGGGTAAAACAGTTTTATATTTTGTTTTGGTCAAAGCTAATTTATTGCGTATAGAAATCACATCATTCTCTAGCATATTCATATTCTTCAGTATTCCTTTGAATGGGACATCATCTGGCTGGTGGTTATCTATATTTTTTAGTACACTGAGGCCCAAAAGCTTGTTGGAGGTATAATTTATAAAATTGTCAACGCATGTATTTTCATAAGGCACACATTCTGAAGAAAAAAATGAAGATGTTAAATAATAATTTCGGAAAAAGGAAAGATTACATGTTTTAGGGACGGTAATGTGAGGAAGTTGGAAAGTGGTAGGACAATTAGGTTTCTTATGATTAGGTTTCATAAAAAGTTCTTCTCTTTGAACGGGAAAACGTGCCGATAAAAGATGAAGCGTTTCCTCTTTGAATTGCAATACTTATTGGTTGTATAAAGAACAAAGTTGCTCTTGAATCATTGGTTTCTACTGATATTTTTTTACCGACTTCTTCAATGAATTCTGAAGCTTCATGACCGAAAACACCAGAGGCTCCAATTGCTACAGGAATAAAAATGTAAATGTTCTCCAAATTTTTATATTTATTGATTTTAAAAGATTCGCCTTGTAAAGCTGCAGCGCCTGCGGAAGTAGATGTGGATCGGACATGGGACGGAGCCCAAGTGTCAGTGCAAGTGAAATCCCATATAACTGGTCTTCCGCGTTGCCATGGAATGAGGGTCATTCCATCTGGACGTTTCCGTCGTCGTGGCAAGTACCTAACGGTTCCAATGAACAGGTAATCTTTGCAGATGACAGGCCTCGTTTGATTAGGTCATTTACAGCAGAATGACGTGAAAAACGGCCGGCCCGTAATTTGCATCAACATCAGCTCCGCAACGACAGCGATATTTTACAAAAATTTGACAACCTAAACGGAGACTAATAGAAATACGGAGAGTTTCGTCATCTAAAAGTGTACCTAATGGGGCCGACGGTATAGCGTTCAACCATGCTCCTGATTCCTTTGAAAATGCTGCATTCATACGAGCCTTGTCTGGTAAATGTATAGCTTTCTGAAGCATATTTTCTTTTTCAATGTTCAATAAAGTTATATCCCAGGATTTTTGAAAGGATTTATATTCATCGGGTACAACTTTGTTAGACTTTAATGACCAAATATTTTCAGCCTCCATTAATAAAGGGTCTTGTGTGTGGAAAATATAGACAGAATGTAATTAATGAAATTTTTTGATGAAATTAACTGTCTCGACCCTTACTTCGTGGAATATGCTTATATTAGTGTTTTTATATGAAACTCACGGTCTCTAGTTAATTCCACAATATAATTATTAATATTATATTGTGGAATTAACTAGAGACCGTGAGTTTCATTTAAAAACACTGAAATTTTTTGAACTATTTAATGATGACAAAAAATAAGGAAGAGCTACTGAAACGATTGAGCGAATTCTTAAACGACCATATGAAACAGGTAGTGAAGCTTGTTTCCAAGAAAGGTCCTCTAATTCAATATTAATTAATGACTCTAATGAATGGTATTCTCAAAATTAATTGATATATCATTATGTGACCAGGTCGGACTACATCTTAAGATATATGTAAATTTTGGAATTAATAGTCAATTTTTGAGAGGTAATAAGCAATATTTGCCGGTAACCAGGATAAACGAGATGACATTTTTTTGAAAAAGCTTAGTTTTCCATTGAAAGCTGATAGAAAGGATTCGTTTAATAAAGGAGCACCAAATTGAAATAAATTTTGTCTGTTGGTAATTTTCAAATTATGCCTGGTGCTACAGAATTAAATTTATCAATGGTTAGATTATTTGGTGATTCTAAGAAAAATAACTCGCATTTGCTGAAATTGAGTTCAAGACCAATATCCTTGGAATTGTTTATAATATAGACAAGAGACTTGAACACTGAATTAGTATCACCACCTAAAGAACCATCATCAAGGTACCAAGCATTGAATTCTATGTCAATGTTGCTTATAAGTTTGTGTATCGATATGCAAAAAAGCAGAGGTGCTAAGGGGTCCTCTTGTTGGACGCCTCTTTCGGAATAAATGATGTTTCCGCCAAATAAAAGATATGAAGGGAATCGATAACATTGATTAATGAAATGAAAAATTTCAGGTAGAATATCTGCTACAAGTTTTAATAAATGATCGCGATGTATTGCATTGAAAGCATTTTTAAAATCAATTTTCAGAAAAACTTTATTATTAACGTCTGGATGATTAGAGACGAAACGTCTTGCTGCATGTGCAACTGCTTCACAACCACCTTTCGACCCAAAACCAAATTGTAATGGACGAAGTAAATATCCTAATTTGTCTCTAATGTTTGAACAAATTATTTTCGCTACTAAACGACGGTAAACTATACCAATAGCAATTGGTTTGATACCTCCTGCTTTTTTAGTTAAAGCTAATAGTGACGATCCGAATAAAATAGGACGAATATTGATGTTTACTGTGTCATTCAAAATAAAATTACATGACTTACACAAAGATGATAAGAGATAAGGGCCAGCACTGTAACTTTTCAAATATTGTAGATGTGAAGGTCTTAAAGAGTCTAAACCACCAGCAGAACTTGTTTTAAAAGAGTTTATTGCGTTACTCACAAATTCTTTTGTTATAAGAAAAGGAATAGGTTCCGAACTCAGAGTAGGAAACGTATTATTAAGTTTCTCTATTCTCGATTTTAATGCTGTTAAAGTGGCTGCACAGACATCAGCAAAACTGTCATCTGAAGCTAAGATTTTGATTGCGGATGTCAAGTCGCCGCGCCGTCAGAAACTTTATTAATGACGTTTTTAATTTTACTATTTTTTGATGAATTTATGTTTTTCCGAACTGAGAAATTTGTGTTTTGCCGATCAAAGAAATTTAAATGATGATCTATATTTTCAGCAGTTTTTAAATTATTCTTGATTATAGTAGGGAGAGATACTTTTTTATTAGAATTTTTAGAAAGAAGACTTAAACCATTATATGGAAAAAGTGATAGATTTTCCCAGGTAGGAATAGAATTTTGTCTTACGCATTCATCAATCAGATTAGATAGTGTTGAGGCACGAAGAGCCCTTGAAACTTTTGGGACTCTTCTGATTACTGATCGTTGGCTTTTCAATTTTGCCAACTTTATATGAAAATTCGTATCTTTTATATCCTTATTTCCAAAACTTTCTTTTGTATTCGAACTTAAATTTTGTCTACTATGGGTCTTGTTTTGATGTGTTTTTAGTCCTCGCTTCTTAAAAAATTTACCACAGATTTCACACTTCACTGTTACTGGCGCTGACATCAGGCTTATATCATATAGGTAGTAATATTTTAGTTGACGATGTTGATTCAATAATTTTTTTGGTTTCCAAATGAACTTTTCATTTCATTAAGAGTTTTGTTAAGTTATACTTCTATTGAGTCCGTTTTACGAGAGAAAAAGCCATCTGAAGTTAGAACACTGACAATCGCAGGATTTATTGATTGATTGATAAATTATTATATATTGTACAATGCTTCATCTAATAGGTATTTTCGTTCATCAATAAAATCTAGTAAATTGCTTCTAAACGTACTCCTCTGATTTCTTCGTATTTTTTGTTGATTAATTCGATAGACTTTATCCCAAATCTGTTATTTTTAAATGCGTGATTACTTATATTTGTCAGTATTATTTCTATTCATAAAATTAATATTTCTTTTTGTAGAATCGCTACAATTTCTTGACGTTGAAATTAGACCAAGTTTATGTGATTTTCAGTGTTTGTTGAAGTTTGATGAACAATATGGCCTTCGCAAATAGAGTCAGTTGTTATGTTTGTGACCGAAATGTTATTCCTAGCCTCTCAATGCGTTTGAGATAATGTTGATGTTTTGCAAATTGCAACATATCGAAGACAAGCTGCGGGAAATTCACGTATTGGTATTCAGGATGATACAAAAATATGTTTCAATTGTTATAACACAGTGATGAATGACATTATTGCTATGGGAAATAACCCGAATTGTTTTCGTCTCAATGTGTTGTTCCGCGTATCAAGTCGTGCGTGCATTATTTGTAACGCTTGTCAAAATATTCGAAGACGTTCTTTAGAATGTAGAGTGGATATTTGTGTTACTTCTGATATCTATGTCCAGATTTCTTGAGAATTTGTGGTCACCATCTTGATCATCCAGGTTTCTTTCCGAATTACTTGCATGGAGGTTTGAATTTTGTGAATAAACCATACATAATTTCCAATCTTCAACATTTTCTTCAAAGAATTAGGAAAATTGTTAATAGAAACAGGCCACTACGTGAATGAGAGGATATCAATTCTTTCACTGAAGACGAATGAGCTCACATCAATTTAAAAAAATAATAGGTTTGAAGTACTGAGCACAAATCGTTTTTAAATGTTTAAACAAAACACCTTGTAACTCAGTAAGCAACTACATTTCATTTAGGTACTTTGGGTTAAATCTTCATAATTTGAAGTCAGGATTCTACTGTTAAATTATTTACAATTGGTAATGAATCACCGTGAATATGCTTCTTTTATTTCAGAATAAAACCATAAACAAGTAGTAGAATCGATTGTTTTAGTTTAAAACTTACTTATAGCTTTTTAATAAAAAAATAAACGTCAACATTAACATATTTTATATCAAGTCTATAGTATACAAGTCTGCGCAAATTCAACGATAGTACTTGAGGGTTAACTTCTCTTCCTTAACTGTCTTGCTCAAAAGTGATATATGACCTCTGGTAACAAAAATAAATCATAACTCGCAGGTAATTATCAAAAAATTGATAATAACAATAACAAAGAGATTTTTGGGCAATTGACGCAAAAAGAAGAAGGGCTACTGAAACAGATTGGTAACCGCAGACATGCATGTTTCTGACTCATTAGCCGTCCTCAGTACGATACAACCAAATAAGGGTTTAAAATTTGGGATAAAAGCTGTTGATCGAAACATGGGAAACACAAAATAACGGATTTTGAAAAATCACAAACCATTTCCCATGTTTCGATCAACAGCTGTGCTCCAAAGTTTTACACCCTTATTTGGTTATACCCAACTGAGGACGGCTAATGATCCAAAAACATGCATGTCTGCGGTTACCATTCTGTTTCGGTAGCCGTTTTCTGTTTGCGTGAATTGCCCAAGAATCTCTTTGTTGTTGTTGTTTACATATCACGCGATATTCGTACATCTTCTTTGTTATATATAGGAAACAATTTTTTGTACCACCGTACAAAGTTTATTGAATTTAATTTGCAGAGCGCTTTCGTCGTAACGCCATATTCGGCCCGGTCACTGCAAAATTTTAATTATAAAAGTTGATGATTATGTATAAAAGTTATACGTACTTGTCAATTTACAAGACTAGGGTTGAACACTATTTGATAAACTTGGTTTTACATTTAAAATAGTATGAAATGGTTGATTGATAAAATTTATTTTAAAATTATATAAAATTAGTAGTATTTGTAATAAACACGAGATATGACATAGGAAATTTTAAGAACACCCTATATAGATAAAATTTTCTTAATTCGAAATAAATTAATAATAAAATAATTAGTATTTTTAAATGAAACTCAAGGTCTCTAGTTAATTCCACAATATAATACAAGTTATTGAAAATTCTAAAAAATTGACAATTGTTTCGATAAATCAATATCATCCACGAAGTAAGGGTCGAGACAGTCAATTTCAATAAAATAATTGTTGACCTCCAGGAAAGAAATTGATACAAACAATTTTGTTATAACTAGCAAGGTCGATAAACATTATACCTGGTGTTTTGACATGCTTTGTTTATCAATAGAGATAATTAAAACGTTGCAAACTAGAATAATGAAATTTAAAATTAACCTTCACACAAGGGCATAGACGAAATAATTTCAAAATAAATAGCAGGAATTTTTGAAACCAGAGAGAGAGAGAGAGGTAGTAACCCTCCCCAAGTGACCAGGCTAAGTACGGCCGGACACTTTATCGTCGACAGTAATACTGTGTAGTTGTGATTTGTGATATTCCAAAACGTAAGTTTTTAACGTATAATTATTTTTTATGTACTGTATTGATATTCTTTTATTTTTTGACTTAACTGGGTGCCCCAAAAGGTAAAGGAGACCTATATTTTCGGTCATATTGAGTGTACTGTTTACATATGAGCCCCTCACCGACCGATCTAGTCTAAAATTATAGGCATATACGGGAGATATTGTATGTTCGATGATCATCTCTCTATATATTTTTGCTTTCTGTATTGTGCAAGGATATTCAACTGTACAGGATATCATATTTATTCTGATTTAATTCCAAAAGTGTTGTTTTACCTTATACGGTACAGAATATCCAAATGCCCGAGATATCATAATTATTCTACTAGATTTCAAAAGTTTGTTGATATATTATTTACTTCATTGTACGGGATATTCAACGGTACGAGATTTCACATTCATACCTTTAAATTTACGGAGGGTTGTACGATAATCATTTGTTTCTTATATTATACCAAATATTTAACTAAACGTAATATCGTCCTTTTATCTTTCATAACCAGGAAAGACCCCTTTTCAAGAGTTTTGAAGACGTTGTGCTCGAGTCAGGTTTTTGTTTTCGTTGGTTTCAATTCTTATACAGGGATAGTCCTATGTAAGACATCCTTTACGGGTGTCACGAGAACGGGTAACTACTTCCAGATTTTGGAAAGACATTTTTCCTTATCTGAATTTTTTTTCAGGGGCGTTTCCCCGAGCAACTGTCATTTTATCCAAAGCAGGGCTGTATGATTCATTGTTATTTTGTAATATATATATGTATATATATATATATATATATATATATATATATATATATATATACAAAAGGACAAATACTATTGAGGTTAGCAGCAAAAGGAAAAGTGTACTATTCTTAGATTTCCAAGCTTTCGCAAATATTTATTTGCATCTTCAGGGAACTACAAAGACAGAGAAAAAACATAAATTACAAAAACAGTCCGCTACAACAGTTTCATAACTTACGCTAATTTAGAATGTATCCTTGATCTTAACATAAGGACAATCGTTAAACAGTTAAAATTAAAGAAAGAAACAAGTCCAGATTGCATTACAAACACTAACAGTCACATATTAAAATATTTTAAAATCATTAAAAGGTTGAAACATTAAAACAGCGAGAATTCACACAAGCACATGGATCTATTTTAAATTGTATCTAAATTTGAAAACAGAATAAGGACAGGTTCTTCTTTCCTATGAAATAGAAAAGAAAAATTATTAAAAAATTATTAATTACCACGACCATAATGACCTAAACTAAAAACGATCGAAACAATATATACATTTGAATAGAATACGAATACGAGGGAGGTACAATAATTCGGTCGATGTTATGTAGAAATATTGTTGGAATTATCACCAATCTGCTTACAGGAATTTTGCTTGTCTAGAGTCAAGAGGAGAGAGTACAAATTGCTTAAATTTTGAATGTCTGTTTTCTTATTAATACGGAAATCCTCCTGAAAAATGAAGGCCATTTCCAAAAATAATCTTTTACTGTAGTTTCTTTCACATAATAGAATCTTAATCCCTTCAAAATCTATTACATGATCTAAGGAGGAAACATGATTGGCAAGAGAACATCTCTCTGGATGCAGTCTTATATCGCTTCTATGGAGAGATACACGACTAGGCAGCTTTTGAGAGGTCTGGCCAATATATGTATGATCACAGCTATTGCAAACAAGTTTATAGACCACATTACTACTATCTAAGGTAGGTATTTTATCTTTTAAAGGACTATAAATCGATTTCCCCAATACGGCACTCCTACAAGCAAACTTAACATTTTGTAAATATTTTGAAAAAATCCTTGTTAGCCTGGGAGTAACCTCCCTAATGTACGGCAAAGAAACAATTGAAATGGTCGATACCCCTTCCGAAGTTGAAAGGGCATCCCGACCAGCTGCACTCGCTTCAACTCCTGAATGCGTAGGGACCTGTGTCAAAACAGAAGATGTGTTAAAAATAATCTTCCTTAGCAATGGTTTGGGATATGCATTATCAAGGAACAAATTGAAGAGTATATCACGATTTTTATTCTTAAAAATGGAATCAGAAAGACTCATAACCCTTGTTGTCATCTGTCTAACCAAGTTTACCTTCATGCTGAATTTATGGTAAGAGTTGTAATTGAGGTATCTCCCAGAGCTACTCAACTTTCTGTACCAATCAATTATAATCACGTTATCCGGTGTCCTGGTGAAAAGAGTGTCCAGAAAAGGCACAGCCATATTATGGTCTTCCACTTCTAGAGTGAACTGGATGTAGGGGTCGTAACTGTTGAAGATAGAAAGGAGATCATCGGTAGAATCCTTAGGACAAGCCAGAATAATATCATCAACATACTTCTTGATGAAAGGGATGTTAAAAGGAAGTACCGGAAGGACCACATCCAACAGATCATCCATGACATAGCAAGCCAGTATAGGAGAAATTGTAGCTCCCATAGGTGTACCAAAAGTTTTTTTATAAAATTTATTATTAAACGAAAAGCACGTAGACTCAAAAAGGAAGTCAATCAGCTCAATGAAAGTATCTTTGTCAATATTACACTCAACACTGATTGAGGACCAATGTTTGTGTATTGACCGTACGACAGATTGTAAATAAACATTATCCAACAGCGAAACCACATCCAGACTAACCACAACATAATCATGAGGAAGAACCTTTCTGTTAAATAGTTCAAAAATATGAAAAGAGTCCTTAATGAAATATTCATTATCAGCATTATATGCCCTTGTCAAAATGTCTGTGACCGCTCGTGCCAGGAAAACCCCTCCCTCGAGGTAACCCGCAGGGAGGTTCCTGGTTCTAAATTTTGTGTCGTAAGGTACTGGTGATAGCACGCTGCAAAGATTTCTAGGATAGGAGTATACAGTAGGGCTCCTCCGGTCACTACAATCAGAGGAAAAGAAGCCAGAGAAATAGTACCGTTTCCTATACCAACTGGAATATACCAATGACCTATTAGTGTGGGGACAGCGGTAACGGGATACACCCCAAAGGAGCAGAGAAATTTATGACATTCAGGTCAGAAGTATTACACTGGTGACAGCGGTGGGATAAGTCAGCAACATTGGCTGAGTTGATCACTGCTTCACCAAAAGAATGTAATAATACGTATTGAAAAACCCATTTGTTAGAGTTCTGCTATCAAACTGAAAAAGAGAAGTATTACATATTGAACTACACATTTTTCCATTTTGCCAAGTCGTTTCGAAAAAAACTTAATATTTTTTATTGACGTAACGTTCCATCAAGTGATTTCCGAATTGTTGGAACATAGACAAACATCGTTAGGAGACAGGCTAGATATTCATCCAGTGAGGGTGACGACCTCCCATATTGAAATATCAAACACGTTTAAAAAATGAAATTTGATAATTGAATGTGATATAAAAAATTCTTTTTGATGAGTTTAAAAAGGTTTGAGTTCGTTGCCCTGATGGGCTGGACATCCTCCATGTACCAAAAATAATAAATCTGGCGATATACTTGATATCCGTCCGATAAAGGCGATAGTCTGATACTGAAATATGAGAACTGATTGAAAATTGAAAAAATAAGAGATTAAAAAAAATTCATAAAAAAAATTTGGAAAGTTGCATTTAGATATGATTTTAGATTTCGTCGCTACAACCAACCGGCCATCTACCGTCTATCAAAGATAACAAATTTGGTGACAGTCTCGATGGTCCCCTGGTTAGGGCACCGAACTCTATAGGTATCAAATAGTTCTGATTAAATAAATGAGACTCGGAAGAAAACTACTGAAACTACTAGAAGAACTAGTCAACATATTGTCATCGTTGAAGGCCTTGTAAGAGTCTCTGTACTGGTGTATAGTTTCTAATTAAATTTACTTGTGTATTGAGGCAATTTTTATTTCTGTTCATCTTAGCTGTTATTATGATATCCTCGTAAAAATCCAATAGGTGGTGTTCAAATTTTTAAGAAGTGTTTCAGTTTCAGGATCAAATTGATGATTATTGAATATAATATGGAAGCCGAATGCTGGTGTATCTGGACGTTTTATACGTTCCTTTATACGTGCCTCCAAAGCTCTACAAATCCTTATCACATATGACGCTTCACAGTCACCACACCTCAGTACATAAATGCCATTTTTGGACAATTTTTTGATATTATCTTTAGAATTAACTAATTCATTATATAAAGAAGTTTTATATGATATCTTTACATTGTTAGAAATATTTCTGATAATATTGGTTAATTGATGAGATGTGTGAGGGTTTATGAACGGTATTGATACAAATGAAATATTACTGTTTGTGATAGATGGATAGACTAATCGCTGGGTTTTTTTCCTGACTTTTTTTTGCAGAAGATTGTCTATAATTGAGTGGTGTTTTCCATTGTTAACAGCAATTTGTTTTTGTGTGAAGTTCGTTGTTATACTGTTTGAGTAGGCTTCCTGTAAACCCCAAAACCGCACCCACGTATGTGGAGGTCGAGGAAGCTGAGGCATCCATCCATTTCAATTTCTAAGGTTGAGTTGATATTAGGGTCAATGTCGTTGATGTTATTTAAATTGTGTTGAGCTGTTATTGTGTTGCCTTTGATTAGGCAAAAGAAGTCGTCGACGTATCTAAAGTATAGGAGTATTTATTTGTTCTTAGGGATGATGAATTACCTTTCTAAGTTGTTCATGAAGATATCAGCTATGAGTGATGATAAGCTAGACCATCGGGTTATTCATGTGTAACGTTATTGCATGTGAATTTTTTTGTGAAAAGCAAAGTTTTAGAAAAGTAGTTATTGTTTGTATATATTATGGAATGATGCATGAGAATTTCAAGATCTCGCATACTAAAGGTATCGATTCTGAGACCTGCACAGAGGTGTACAGGTTACTCACGTCGAACGAAACCATTAAGCAACCATCTGGTTTGTAAAAATCTTCAATTTTAATAATCAATTTGAGAGTGTTCGTCAAAGAATAAACTAAATTGTAGATGAACGTTGTTAATTTTGAGAATGGAGTGCTGACAAAGCTTACCACTGATCGGATGGGTATTTCAGACTTCGGAAGCACATATAAGCGGATCATGCAAGGGTTGTTTGGTAGTAAGTTGCCCTTAGCTTCAAAAACTTCTAAAAATTGTTTTTTGTTCTGTAGAAATGATTTGATGTTCTTAATAAATTTCTGTAACAGTTTCGAACTTAATTGAGAAAAGTTGTTGTTATTAAGGAAATTGTCCACCTTTTGAATGTACTCGTTGTTATCTAAAATGACAATGCATTGTCTTTTATCAAGGATATCGAAGTAACAGCTGAAATGAACAGAAATAGCAATTGCCTTAATAGACATGTAAATTTAAATAGAAACTATACACCACTACACAGATTAATATAAGGACATTAATGATGAGAATAAGTTGACTAGTTCTACTGGTTCTTTTAGTAGTTTTTTCCGAGTCTCATTTATTTAATCACAACTATTTGATATCTATAGTCTTCGGCGCCCTAACTAGGGGGCCATAGAGCATGGATGGACATCTAGTCTGTTTCCAGAATTACTATTTTTGATAGATGGTGGATGTACAACCGGTTAGAATGACGAACTCAACATGCGGTTGCCAGAATTACCCCAACGATGTTTGTCTATGTTCCGATTATTCGGAACCCACTTGATGGAACGTCACGTCAATCAAAAACATTAAGTTTTTTTCGAAAAATTCTTGGAAACGACTTGGCAAAATGAAAAAATGTGTGGTTCAATACTAGTCATTTTATATAATTTTTAAACCAATTTTATCATTCAACAATGTTTAACTATTTAAATGTGATTACAACGTAGTTTGTTTATCAAACAGTGATATTTCGAAATCCTAGTCTTGTAAATTGTCAAGTGCGTATTACTTTCATACATAATCCTCAATTTTGATAATTAAAATATTTGTAGTGACCGCACTGAAGATGACATTACGTCGAAAGTGCTCTGCAAATTAAATTTAACAAACGTTGCACAATATTTTAATAAAAGTTGTTTCCGTCAAAGGAATTCCGACATACTTATTTCTTGTATACACAGCTATAAATATAAATTAATAATTTATAAATAAATAACAAGCTTAATGGTTCAAGTAGATACAGCTGAATATCTAAAAATCTTATATTTTAATCATAAAGATTGTGAATTAGAGAACTAATATTCTACAAGAGCTATGGAGATATATAACGATAGTCTAAATCCCAAATTGTTTAAGTCAAACTCTAATATTGCGTAATTCTTCACACAAAAACATTGTTGTTCCTATAGCGCTAATTCAAATTTCGACACAACATGGCGGATGGGCGGAGTTTACTGCTTATTGTCGCCACTGTCCTAGTATAAAGTTATTGTTGGTAGGTAGAGAGAAAGATTTAGTATTTTGAAAAGGATCTGGGGCGGAGACGATTTTGCCTAAACTAGATCCAAGGTTACTAAGACAGTACCGTATTTACCTACGTAAAGTTAATTGATTTCACCACTAGCCGCAAACTTCGAGTAACACTATGATTAGAGTGTTCTTAAGCCTACAAATATAACGGAGATTTTAGGTGTAGTTATGGTTAACTTTATCAACAATAACTATTACATTGAATAAGAAAAGAAGGTATTTGAAGCCATCTAAAAATAACGTATGTCACATATCAATTATAATGACCGTTGACGAATTGGAGATATAACCCCATGTTATTTAAATAGTAAATGGATCAATATTTTATGAATTTGATAATGGAAGAAGCTTTAGAAAATGTTATTGTTAGGAGGATCCTTACAGATTGAATAATAATAATTAATAATGGATAATAAAAATGAAGGTTAGGTTTTATGCTTGGCACAATAAATTCTTGACGTTCTCCGATTTTCTAAGAGAAAATATGTAACAGCTTTGTTAACAAAAAATATTGTTTTATAAACTATTGTGTTCTAAAACATAAAGAAATATTGTAGTTTCCTATATATTGAAGAAATTAAGTAGGTTTTAACAATTGCGTGTACCAAAATATACTAATTTTGTTGTAATTGGAAAAATAACCATAAGCATAAAAACCTTCTTACGGTATTTCTCCGTAAATAACGAAGTCCGTTATCGTTATTAAAGTTAAGGTCTCCAAGTTTTCATACTGCGCATTCTCAGAATAACGATAACCATACCTACGTGACAAAATAAAGGGCTTAAAAACTCACCAATGTCTTGAAAATGCATTCGAGTATAAGATATAAAATAATGGGGGGGAAACATTTAGAAGCACGTCAACACCGGTCACTGTTTTTAAAGACCCGTCCACTCATGGGGTGCTCACTCTCGATGTTTGACAGTTTTTTATTTGTAGTTATTCCTCATGTCGCGAGTGTCGTGAGCGTCGTTCTCATGGACAAAGAGTAACTCTGACAGAGACCAGAGATCACGGAAAAGAAGATTTAATTAATTCTTAATTCAGAAGAAGAAACATATACCTACCGTTATATTTTTTCCAAACTGTAGACAGTTAATATATTGTTTAATTTACATTCGAGATTTTACAGTTACTGCTGTGGAATAATTTTTCTTTATTATAATTATTATCAAAATGGTTTTTATGTGTTCCATTCCTGATTGCAGTAATACAAAAATATTGCATTGTTTACCAAAAGATCCAGAGGTAAGCTATTCTGAATTAATTAAGTAATTAGGAATTTATACATATTTTGATTTATATATAATCTGTGCGTCCACTGAAAATGTAAAAACCTCATAATAAACAATGCACTCGTCCGAACAAATTGTGTTCGTGCGCTGATGACGTACCCAGATCCTTCTCAAAATACGATTTAGTTACCAATAAATGAAAAAAAGATAAAAACTTATTGAGTTGTTTTCATTTTGTAGTCAGTTGCTTTCGTTTTTGGACGAAGTGGATCGTGATTGTATGAAGTCGTTAACAAACGCCAAGGAAAATGCTCAGTTAGTCACAGATATTGTTAAATCTTCCATAAAACTAGATAACATACCAAAGTGAGTAGAAATTTAATTTTGTTGAAAACGTTTGGTGATTTTAATTTAGAGAAACTTTACATACTTAAATTTTAGGGTAATGAAATTTATAATTGGAAGAATCATCCAATATACAGGGTGATTTAAGAAACTTCAAATTATGGTTCTCAAAATCTCAAAAACAAAAATTACTAATAAATGATTTCTTTTGGGGGCTTTGAATGATTATTTTTAATAAAACTATCATTTTGCAGACCCGCAGATCTGAAAGCCCTGTCCACAGACGAACTCATCCAGCAAATAATAAACCTTTCGTTAAGAGTAAAAGAAAAATCTTCTTCGATATCTCTTCTTCAAGAAGAAATGGGGACCCTTCGCGAAAAAGTAGTCAGCCAATCGAGACTAACGGAACAAACAGTAAAACAAAAGCTCAAAATACAAAAAGAGGAATTCGAAGAAACTATAAAACGTCATCAAAAGTTCATAGATCAGTTGATAGCCGATAAAAGGGCTTTGAATCAACAATGCGAAGGCCTCATACAAGAACTCAAAGTCGTCGAAGATAGATACAACACCAACGTTTCGGCAATGGAACACCGTCATCAAGTCGAAATGAAAAAGGTAAAAGAAATGCAAATAGCCGGTGAGAAATTGAGAAGAGAAAAGTGGATCGGTAATAAAACTCAAAAAATTAAGGTAAACTGTCCAATTAATCTATTCGTATAATTTTTCGAAACCCAATTGTAGGAATTAACTGTGAAAAGTATAGAACCTGAAATCGCTCACATGGAAAGAAGACAACAACAAGAGCTGGCGGACTTGCGAGCTTTACATAAACGAGAAATAGAAGATTTAGAATTAAAATCAGCTAGAAAGATGCAACAACAGTGCGAATCTTTAAGACAACAACTGATGGAAGAAAGAGAAAAAGCGTTAGCTCATGAAAGAGAGTTACTTCGTCAAAGGTGAGATTATTCGACGTGACATTTGGCGTACGGTACATTTGACGTGCGTCACAGTTGACGTAGGTGACATTTGACGTAAGTGACATTTGACGTGCGTTTCAATTGACTGATTACGTGACATTTGACGTGTTAGTTACACATTTAATGACATACTGCGATGGTGTTTAAGTTAGTTCGATGATAAACTTATGTTTACTAGATATGAAAAGATGGTGGAAGCTGAAGAAAAAGCGTACCAAGAACAGCGACGACGATTATTCACCGATCACGCTAACAAAGTAAAAGAATGCGAAGAACGAGAAGCGAAAGCTATCAACGAAAAAGAAAAGGCGATTCAACAGTCACAAGAAGAGCTAGAAGAAAGATTACAGGTGAAAATAATACTCCGTTTACCGAGTGAAATAAAGACGGCAACATTGGAAATATTCGTCAATTGATATTCTTCTTTTTTAATAATTTTATTGTAAATTTGACGTTTCTCAGGTGGTAATTCGACGTCACGCCAACGAGATTAAATTGTTGAAACAATCGAGCGCGATGGAATTTGAAAATTGGCAGAACAATTTCAAAAAACAACAATCGGTCCTGGCGGCGGAAAAAGAAGCAGAAATGCGCGAACGTTTTAAAAAAGAAAGAGACCAGGAAATAGAAGAGGTTATTGAGAGGTTAGAAAACGAAGCGAATGAAAATAAGAAGCAGTTGGAAGCTTCGACGGAGAACAGATTAAGGTTGGCGTCCGTATTGTATTTTTTTACATGGTTTATATCAAATTGTTTCAGGAGACTGAGAGAAAAATATGAAAACGAAATAAGAGATTTGGAAACATCAGAAAGGGAATCGAAAAATAAATATTGTCAAGCTAAAACAAAACTTTTAGAACTGGAAGAGACAATTATTAGCTTGAAATCGAATATTAAGCAGCTGCAAAGTCACTTGCAAGATCAAAAGGAGGTAAAATAATTAACAACTTTACAAATTTCGTGGGCGACGGTACCATAAGTTAGATATACGGGGTGTTTACAAATGATACTTACAACATCTGCTGTCGTGAAATTGAACAAAATGATATAAGTAATGAGTAGTTCAACCTGGTTACTTTTCAAAGTGCATGGGGTTAACGGTAAAAAAATAAACGCTTCTATTTGATAACTTTAAAACTGATTATTATAATAATTTAAAATTTATAAAATTGTTTGTAAATGTTAAAAGACATACTTCAGTGACAAAATCATGTTCCATTCTAGATCCAACGGTGTACAGTTAGAAGAGGATGTCCACTTTTCCCAACCATTTTCTGCGCCCATGGTATTTAAAGCGAATATAATTTTTTTTTGATCACTTAACAGTTTTCACGTAAACTACATTAAACCTTTACATACCGAAAATCTGGTAGTTTTCAAGATATTTAATGTTTTTATGATGTCTGCAATATCGCTTGTTATTAATGAAAAAATCAATAATATTTTCTTGGGTTTCTTGACTAACTACATCACTATTAATTGTTAGAACATGAAACAGCAAATAATTAAGAAAATGAATTATACCCAGTTTAAACACTATTTTATGTTAAACAAAGATCAGTGTTTTGACACTTCTGATAATAATAAATAGTCAGCTGTGGATGTCAAAGATGAAATGTCATTCTGTTTATAATCAAAACCAAAAAAATACATATAATTAAATTTGTTTGTGCAAATTTGAGGAACTTTTTGGTATAATGGATTTCATTTTTGAAGATATAATTGATATTCACCTAACATACGGAGGAATCAGGAAGAGTGTTAGACGTTCCGAACGCTTGTATAGAGAACGCTACCCAAATCGACTTAGATGTCCATGTCACATAACGTTTGGTCAAATTGACAACAATTGTATCCTTAGATTAGATAAGATTATATTTTAACGGGGTTACAATGCACTGAAACCTAAGGTTTCTTGTGCCCCTCCCCTATCAGACCTGTTCTCGCTACTACCACAGCTCGCCTTCCAGTTCCAGTGTTCTAATGAACTCTAGTATTTGGGACAGCTTCAACGAGGTTAGATCCTCACTGTTACAAGTTTCTTGTCCGAAGCATTTCTTGCGTTGGCTTGCAATGGCGAGGCATTCTAGAACTAGGTGATCCGGGGTTTCATCCTCCTCCCCACAGAATCTACACTCGTCAATTTCTGCTAGACCTATTCTCATTAGGTGCTTCCTAAGGCGGCAGTGTCCTGTAAGAAAGCCCGTCAGGAGATGTATCCTATTTTTACTGACGTCCAAATATTTTTTGGATCTAGCAGTGTCAAAGTTCCGCAGGAACTTTTTAGAATGTTCCATCCTGGGAAGGCACCGTCAGTTCGGTTTCCTCCTTCTCCCGAAACTCTTTCTTATAGGAGCATTTTCCTACACCACAGAAAGGCTCCGCCCCGTCGTCAAAAACTGATACTTCCATTTTACAATGGTTTCATTCACTCCTCGTCTTTTTGCGCACATTGCGATTTCTTTGTTGTTCAGAGTTCTCTGGATGACCTCGATCAGCTGATACAGAGCCGTCTCAGTTGATCGACCCGCTCTGTAGGCATGCTGACATTTATGAAGTGGTATATTCTCCAGGTTCTCTATTCTTATATAGTTATCCACTACTCTCTCCATCGTTTGGAGTAGAAACGATGTTAGACAGATGGGTCTAAAAAATCGGGGATCAGTCCCATATTTTCCCCTATTTTTGGTATGAAGGTTATCCCTGCCCTTCTTTATTTTCTAGGTATTCGATCCACTGCTAGACTGCTTCTTGTAATCTTCAGCAGGTGAGGAAGAATCTCCTCTATCCCTTGCTGCAGGAGTGTTGGAAATGTTCCATCCACTCCTGGTGATTTATATGGTCGAAAGGTACTTATAGCCCATTCCAACCATTGTCTGGTAAATAATTTCTCAGCAATGTCCCAATCTTCCTTGCGGGATTTTTTGGTGTAATTCATTGCTATTTCAGTGCTTGTTGCAGGTTCACTACCTGGATAGTGGGTTCTAAGTAGAAGAATCGATCGTTCCTCTTCACCTTCCGTGTATAATCCGTCTAGCTTTTTCAGCGACAGTGTGGGGTTAGTTCCTCGATTTGTTATGACCTTTTGTAGTCTGTCCGCTGTGTGAGTGGAAGTTATCTTTTCGCAAAAGGCTTGAAAATTAAGCCTTTTGGCCTTCCTAATATCTTTATTGTACTGAGTAAGCTTCTCAGTGTACCCCTGCCAATTACCGTCACGTTTGGCTCTATTAAAAGGCCGACGGACCTCTTTTCTGAGGTTTGACAAGTTCTCATTTCACCAAGGAGCATCCTTTTCTGAACGAGCTTTTGACAGCGGGCAACTGGAATGAAAAGCTTCCATTATTGCCTCACTGATCTGTTCGACTCTTTGTTCCAGGTCGTAGTGCGGGTGATTTACCCCATTCACTTCGACGTGTTTCAAATTGTCCTTCAGATTGGTCTTCTGAAGAGACCAATCAGTATTTCCAGGATTTCGGATTGTAGGAATCGAGGTAGTACCTCCCTCTATCCTAAATTCGATGATCCAATGGTCGTAAAGTGATGGCTCGTTCATCACCCTCCCATCTTTCACATTTTTCCTAGCAGCAGCATTAACAACTGTTACGTCCAGGACCCTTCTCTTGCTCGCGTGACAAAAGGGGGGGTTGTCCCCACGGTTAAGGTCTCAAGGTTATTTGCTAAGAGATATTCTAATAAACACTCACCTTTTGCGTTGTTATTAGTATTTTCCCACATGGTATTGTGTGCGTTGGCATCACAACCAATTATAATTGGCATCACAGTATCTCACTAGCTCTTGTACTTTTTCTGGCGGTGTGATCGGCCCGTTTCCAGCGAAGTAGGCAGAGATAATGACGATGTCTCGGTCGATACCCCCAATGTTGAGGTGAACCTTGATTGGAACAAAGTCCCGTGACACGTATTCTGAAACACAAATATATTTTATGTTATTTCTTATTATTACACAGGTACGCGGATATACATGCCTTTGATCATAAATCAATTTAGAATCCTTGCATGCCAAACCTTTGATTTGGCCTTCTTTGTTGATCCATGATTCTTGGGTCAGTACAATATCCAGTTGTAGTCTAGCGAACAACCTTGCAATCACGGCTGAAGCTCCCTTCGCGTGATGCAGGTTAATCCGATTTACATTCGTGAACATGAAGGTGAATTATTATGGATGAGAGAGGCCGAGTTACTCAGCCTCTATTCATCCCCCTCCTTTATCACTCTCTGACCCTCCTTGACCGCCATGGCAATATCTTCCTCGGGGTTCGAGCAGGTTTCTAGATTTCGAGTCAGACTCTCGACCCCCCCGGGATGCAGAAGCGATCTCCGCATCCCCAGTCACTCCAGCAGAGCCGGAGGAGATCTCGGGCTGACCCAAGGTCAAGCTTTCGCCTTTTTCCCCCTCTCCAGAGGTTGCGGATGTGGAGGGTATCTCGATGTCCTTTGGATCCTTCACGATGTTTTTTTTCCCAGCCCCGACACAGGAATACTCCCAAAACGGAAGTTTAACGCGTAACCTCCCGCTTTCAGAGCCTCCCCAGATTGGTGATCGATCCCAATCGTGAGGATAGTTCCCTGTCCCTCTTTTTGGGAGTTCAGGATCTTCCAAGTCCCAGTGGTGAGGATGGAGTTCTGAACCTCGACAAGTTGGAGGATCTTCTCCAATTTCATGCCCTGGGAAGAACACCGTTATGGTGACCGGCTTTGGGATGTCGTCTCCATTTCGAGACACCAATCCGGGTCCTTCCCAAGAGTTTAATTGCGGCGCTGACCTCATGAGCCAGTCTGTCGACTCTTGTGACCCACAGTCCTCCAGTATCATTTCACTACGGAAATTGTTACTTACCTGAAAAGTGGATTCCCTTCTCTTTGCTCTGGCACAGCTCTTTCACCAGAGTGTCTTGGGCAATATTCTCACCTGACAGCTGCTGCGTAACCAGTGGCTTGGCTGGTTACCGTTGCAGTTGTTTTTGGTTTTTTGCTAAGAGATCGCTGCGGAGGAGTAGTATACTATGGGCCTCTTTTAAGCTTTATCTTCCCCGTTAGTGGTTCCTTCGGGGGAGGGGGGGCGGTTAGGCGCTCAATAACCTGCTTGCTCGCCTCTTCAGGGGATATTCCCTGATTGAAGAGTCGCAGGTATTTCCGCACTCCTGCTCCACTGAGACCTTTTTTCAGTCTATGCCGCCCGGATCTCCCAGTTTTTGGAGATCGGACAGCATACGACCTTTGTGCCGTTTGGCATTTTCTCCCTCTGTGAGGTGTCCGGATGAAGAGGGGGAGGTTCTCTCCACTACTTTTCCGGTGGAAGTTTCACTTTCTCTGTCCATAAATGGTCCCACGAGAAGCTATGGTCATTACAGTCCACCGCTACAGAGCCCCGCATGCAGAGGTAAGGGGTTGGAGTTCCCGCTCCAAGGTTGAAACCAGTAAGGACTATTCTTCTATATAGCCACGCATTCTTCGGCCTGGTTTTCCACCTTGACTTTAAGTTTTTAATGAGGTTGTCTCCTCTTGGTCCGGGCAGTAAAGCCATCCCACTGGGCCGCGAGACTTAACCACAGACAGCCAGGAGACATTGGTGTAACAGGTGATTTCGAAGTAAGCTCGAAATTTCACCCGGCATCGTAACCTTGTGTGCAATCCCTTAGTCACGATACTTCAGCTGGGACAGGTAAAGTTGGTCCGCGGTAGGGTTTTCGAGGGCTGCCAGTTGAGTTTTTAGACAAAGCGAGCCCCTAGGTATTTCCCCGCAAACCTTCTCCTCACACAAAATCATCTCATATGCCTTTCTCATGTCCGCCACCTGGAGACGCGCCGGGTTGGTGCTTCACCCCCTCCACATCAATAAATATCCCGACAAACTGCGACGAACTACGTACATACCTACTGATGTGGAACCGGCATGTATCCTTATAAGTATACCCAAGTTCTAGCCCTAAAACCAACAGATTATCTTCAAAGAGTGCTATTTGCCAATTGATACAGGAAAAATGCTCAGAAGATAGGCAATTTACCGAATTTGTTTTATTTACTGATAAAGCAAAATTCACATATGAAGGAATTATCAATTCAAGGAATAGCCATATCTGGGCTGACGTAAATTCATATTATTCGGGAATGGTAATTTCTGGAAAAAATTTCGGTTAAACTGTGGGCAGGCTATCTCGGAGATTGTATAGTGGGTGCATATTTCTTACCTAATAGGCTCAATAGCGTTATTTACTGTAATTTTTTTAGAGATATCCTGCCTGACTTATTAAACAATGTTGCACCATTATATATTAAGGCAAATATGGATAATGTGTGGTTGTAGCATGATGGGGCATCTGTACATTATTCTGTAGTAGCCAGACAATTTATATCCCAACAATTCGGAAATAACTGGATAGGGCGAGGTGGACCCAATAGGTGGCTTGCACGGTCACCGGATTTGAATCCAATAGATTTTTTCCTATGGGCTTACATGAAATCCCTTGCATGCGCTACTTTGGTAGACATGAAGGAGGGCCTGACAGCAAGAATCCATGCGGCTATAGAAGTTATTTCTAGCAATCGCGAGTCTTTCCCAGGTATGCGATTTTTGATGAGAAAACGTTGCAGATTATTATTAATTTAAATGGACGCAATGTTGGACATTTTTTGTAATTTGTTGGCTGTTTAATATAAAATTAAGTTTGTGTCGGATATTATTTAATTCTTTAATTTTGTAAATTGTATGTTTTTTTGTTGTCATTAATTGTTTTGTTGATCAAAACAAGGGTTTGGAAATAGTTATTTGTAAAACAAGTGTCACAATGACTCGTTTTGTAGTACGAGTGCAGGTGTCCTTCAAAAAGTCATTTTGACAAAAGTTTCACACAATATTTTTTATAATTCGCATTTATTGAATTTTCTAAATAAATGAGAATTACATTATCCCGGTTTTCAAACTAAGAGGAGTGATTTGAATTTAAGTTGGCAATTTTATAGATCCCTGTTTGGTCAGGTCACAGACGGTTTTACTCAGCAGTTCTGACTTATGACATATATTAAGATTGAATAATTGTATGAATTGTAAACTAACTTTCATTTAAGTAAATGGAAGATGATTATTAGTTTAAAAAAGAGCTTCTTCACATATTCTGGCGTCCTATTTATATTATATCATTAACATAATCATTTCTGTAGTATATCTTCACAAATGTATCTCGTAATGTATCCTAAAGTTATGTATACCTATGTATTAAAATAAAAAATAAACAATTGACAAATCGTTGATGAAAAAACGTTAGCCGAATTCATTAATTAAAATTTTTAATATATATATATATATATATATATATATATATATATATATATATATATATAAATATATATATATATATATATATATATATATATATATATATATGAGGTATTTGGATTTTTCTTGGACCAATTTATATATTTCTATTTGGTAATTTCTTGGGATTCGGTCCTTATTTTAAATTTCATCAAACTACATAATATCTAATATACTTTATTTTACGTTTCGGCTGATTTTTTAGCCTTTTTCAAAAAACACTACAATAGAAATTCATATTGACAACACACAGCTCATTAATTATTCCTAATCACACAGCTAAAATTCAAATAAATAAAATTCCACCTACAGTTATCAGGAACAAAAACTTTTTTATCCACATAGTGGGAACGTCACATTTAAAATTGATTTATACACTAACTTCGTGTACATAAACAGCGACTTCATGATTGATACTTGATTTCTTTCGATACTCATTATTGTTTTTATTTTGCGTTGAATTTAACATGAACGGACAATTAATCAATTTGTAAGGGGTATGGAAATTATACCCATGTGTAATAAAAAAAACAATCCGTTCCTATGCTGTGGATTTTATGTTTATTTATTTCATCAATTTATTAAATTGTAATAGATTTTACTTAAATTGTTTTTGTCAATTCTGGAATTAACGGTATGTTTGTTTTTTTTATACATATCATTACGTACATTTCTCGTTTTTTTGTATTTATTTCAGTTTTTAGGATTTTTCTTTGCTCATAATTAAAAGTATGGATCTTGTCAGTTATGTGACTCGTTAGTGCCGTTTTATTTTTTTATCGTACTTGTGGCTGTTAATTCTATTTTTCAGATATTAACTTGTTTGTTCTATGTATACACCATCACAATCTTTGCAGGGAATATCATAGACTACATTACTTTTGATTTTAGTTTACTAAAATGTTTGTTCAATAGATTATGTCCCTTGTAGCTAGGTTGTACTTTTTCATGTTTAGAAACGTTATTTATTTACTCTGTCAATTTTGGAATATACGGTAGTATTAAAAAGTTTTTTTGTTTGTTTGTTGTACATATGGTTGTCGAATTGTAATATTTATGTATTCTTTTTTTGAAAACACTATTTATCATTTTTTCGGGATAGCTGTTCATTTTCAACGCCTGTTTAGCGTTTTCAATCGCCGTGTGTCTATATTCAGTATCAGAAAGAATAATTGCTCTGTCAGCCAGGCCTATAATAGCAGATTCCTTTGGGATATATGGTGGTGTGAATTGAAATTAAGATATCTCCCTGACCAAGTAGATTTGGTATACCAAGCAGTTTTAATTTCTCCGTGTTTATTATGTATAGTTAAGTCCAAAAAGTTTACTTGATGGTTTTGTTCTGTTTCGATAGTAAACTGTAATTTGTGGTGATAATTATTAAATTATCGTAACACATAATCACATTTATCCCTTGGAATGGCTAGAAGGCAATTATCCACGTATCTATAGAAATAAAGGGGCTTGAAGTTCATTTTATTCATTACAGTTGTTACTAGTTCTTCCATGACTAACTGTGCTATTACAGTTGAAAGAGAATTTCCCATTGCGCAATTTTCGATTTGTCTATAAAATGTATAAAAAATAAGTTGAATTTATTACCAATTTGACGGATTCCAGAAATTCATCCAGAGGAATATTTGTGTGGTTCTTAATTAGGTCCCATTGTTTTTCAATTACATTTTGAACTAGATCTAGAGTAATATTTGTATACATGGACACCACATCCAAAGACACAATAATGTAATCTGTGGTCACTGGCACATTTTTAATTTTATTTTTGAATTGCCAAACATCTTTAATGTAATATTCGTTTTTATATGTGACGTTATTTAGTATGTTTTTCAAAAAGGCTGACAATTTTTCGAAAGGCGATTGAATACAAGATACTATTGGGCGTAACGGAATGTTGGGTTTATGGAGCTTTGGTAATCCATATATCCTAGGTCGAATTGAGTTTTGTATCTTCAAGTCTTTGGCTGTTTTTAAAAAATGGGAAAACAATTTGTACATATCACCAAAAACAGCCAAAGACTTGAAGATATGAAACTCAATTCTACCTAGGATACGCAAACGCGTGAATAACCTAATTAAAATAATGAAACAAAACTACTACCGAACCGAAATACAAAAAAATGGGAGTAATAAAAAATATATGTGAAACCTAGTTAACAACAGAAATAAAACAAAAAATGATATTAATTTTAAAATTAATGGAAAAGACGAAAAAATAACATCCAAATCAGATATGGCAGACGAATTTAACAGTTACTTTGTAACAGAGGGAAAAAACTTGGCACAAAAAAAACCGTACCGACTAAACCCCCTCCTCGGCGATCTAAAAATTCTGAGACCTTTTATTGGATGCCTGTAACTACGGAAGAGATAAGAGACTTAATAATATCTGTGAAAGCAAACAAGGCTCCAGGCATAGACAATCTGCGAGCAGAAATATTTGAAAAATTAAGTGAACAGTTGACTAAACCTATAGCCGACTTAATAAACTTGATCTTTGCAGAAGGCGTATGTTCCACTATTTTTAAAAAAGCTGTAGTAACCCCAATCTACAAAAAGGACAACAAGGCCAATATGTGCAACTATCGGCCCACATCACTTATTACGACATTGACAAAGCTAATGGAAAAAGCTGTGAAAAAAAGATTAACTAAATTCATAGCCAACCACAAATTATTATCAGAGCATCAATTTGGCTTTCAAGAAGGACGTTCTACTAATGATGCAATTGAGACATTGCTTTCTTCTGTGTACAGTTCTGTTGATGAAACTAAACCAACGGCAGTTGTATTTCTGGATATGGCGAAGGCGTTTGACACTGTGAGCCATGAACAGTTGCTGGACGTCCTGGGGGATGCAGGAATACGTGGTCTGCCTCATACATTTTTTGAAAGCTATCTTAAAAATAGGACACAAATAGTAAGAATAAACGATAAGGTCAGTACGGAAAAAAACATTGTTCGGGGTTCCCCAGGGAACTGTGCTGGGACCAATACTATTTAATATGTATATCATTGATCTATTCTCTTCTAATTCTACAAGTAAAATAATAGGATTCGCGGATGATACTGCTATAATATACAAAGACAGTACGTGGGAAGGCCTCAAACAAAAAATAGAAACCGATCTAAGACATTTATTTGATATCTTGAGACATAGAATTTGAACAGTCAACTATTCGAAAACATTTATTGTACCTTTCACTAGTTACAAACACAAACTGCCTCCTTATGAAAAAATTACTGTTACTATTAACAACATACATATTGATATTTCTCTGAAATACGAAATAAAGTATCTCGGACTAACAATAGACTCACATCTAGATGGACATCTCACTTACGTGAAGTAGCTAAGACACTGAGATGTTCATTGTATAAATTCATAAGGAGACTACTGGACTTACAGCATCTGAGAATCATATATCATGCTCTTGTAGAATCACGTCTTAGATATGGCATATTAGGTTGGGGAGGAACTGGGCTTACTCATCTAGAGCAGGTTGCAATTCTGCAAAGAAAAATTCTTAAAATAATGCATTTTAAAGATTTAACCTATAGTAGAAACCAACTTTTTAACGAAACTAATATAATGTCCGTAAGGCATCTATATATTTTTAGTTTAGTTGTTTACTTATTTAAAAATCGCTCATACTTGCAATCTGGCTGACAGAGCAATTATTCTTTCAGATACTGAATATAGACACATGGCGATTGAAAAAGCTAAACAGGCGTTGAAAATGAACAGCTATCCCAAAAAAAGAATACATAAATATTACAATTCGACAACCATATGTACAACAAACAAACGAAAAGACTCATACTTTTAAATACTACCGTATATTCCAAAATTGACAGAGAAAATAAATAGCGTTTTTAAACATGAAAAAGTACAACCTAGCCACAAGGGACATAATCTATTAAACAAACATTCTAGTAAACTAAAATCAGAAATTCCAAAAGACAAAAAAAGTCTTGTAGTCTATGAGATTCCCTGCAAAGATTGTGATGGTGTATACATAGGACAAACAAGTCGATATCTGAAAAATAGAATTAATGGCCACAAAAAATAAAACGGCGCTAACGAGTCACATAACTGACAAGAACCATACTTTTAATTATGAGCAAACAAAAATCCTAAAAACTGAAATAAATACAAAAAAACGAGAAATGTACAAAATGATATGTACACAAAAAAACAAAAACACCGTTAATTCCAAAATTGACACAAACAATTTAAGTAAAGTCTATTACAATTTAATAAATTGATGAAATAAATATAAATAAAATCCACAGCAAAGGAAAGGATATTTTTTTTTGATTACACATGGGTATAATTTCCATACCCCTTACAAATTGAATCATTGTCCGTTCATGTTAAATGCAACGCAAAATAAAAACAATAATGACTATCGAAAAAAATCAAGTATCAATCATGAAGTCGCTGTTTTTGTACGTGAAGTTAGTGTATAAATTAATTTTAAATGTGACGTTCCCACTATGTGGATATAAAAGTTTTTGTTCCTGATAACTGTAAGTAGAATTTTATTTATTTGAATTTTAACTGTGTTATTAGGAATAATCAATGTGCTGTGTGTTGTCAATATGAGTTTCTATTGTAGTGTTTTTTGAAAAAGGCTAAAAAATCAGCCGAAACGTCAAATAAAGTATATTAGATGAATCATATTATGTAGTTTGATGAAAGTTTATAATAAGGACCGAATCCCAAGAAACTACCAAATAGAAATATATTTATATATATATATATATATATATATATATATATATATATATATATATATATACAGCGTGAAATCTAAAACAATTATCAAAATTTTGTTTATGTAGAAATAATATCGAAAAGTATAATTCGTTTCCAATTCTTCAAAAATGCCTGGCCATCAAATTTCAGGTTTTGATCGAGTTAGAATGACCGCTCTACATCAACAGAACTGGTCAAATCATAGGATGTCAGCAAGTCTGGGCATTACTAGGCCGTCTGTTATCAGAATAGTCCAACTTTTTCAAGAAACTGGAGGTGCGAATAGGAGACTTGGCAGTGGGTGTCATCGTGTTACAGACGGAAGAAAGGATCTATATTTTACAAATTTTGTTCGACGCATTCGGAATATCACAGTCTCAGCGGTAAGAGCGCATTTCAAAAGAACGTACGGATGATTAATTTCTAGGCCTACAATTCGACGAAGGCTGGCTAGTGCCAATTTGTAATCAAGAAGACCTTTAAGAGTGCCGAGGCTTACTAAGGCACATAGATCTGGCAGCTTAGCATGGGACCGTATTCACAGGAACTGGCTTTTACCTCAATTTAGAAATGTCCTTTTTTCAAACAGGTGTCGTGTAAGGGTGTGGAGAGAGCCAGGACGTGCATCACGTTTAGCGTTTCCTCAAGAAGTCGTTCCATACCAAGGAGGGACAGTTATGTTTTGGGGCGGCAATATGCATGGTTATCGGATTCCACTTATTCACATACCAGAGACGCTGACGGGAAACTTCTACCTGGAAAATGTTATAAGGCCAATTGTTTTGCCTCGGAGCTCTAGAAGGATCCAAAATGTGTTAGCTGAAGTCAAATGTCCAGCGAATGAACTGGCCAGCACAATCTCCAGACATGAATCCGATTGAGCACATGTGGAATATTCTTTCAAAAGACATATTAAGGAGCCAAACCCAACAATAACCCTTCAATAGCTGATTCTGGCGGCACTGGAAGAGTAGAACAATATTCCTCAACAACAGAAAGATAATCTTATTCGCTCAATGCCAAGGCGAGTCAATCAATGTATCGAGAACAGAGGCGGTCACACGGAATATTAATGTTATTTTTTTTCATGAGTTCATTTTTCGTTAAATTAAGAATTTTGATAATTTGATTTTTGGCACCTGATTTGGTTTTTATCACCCAAGATTTTTACACCTCAAAAAAATATATGAATAAGTTGGTAGAAAGTTTACATATTTTATGATGTACATCAATATAGAAAAATATTTTCTCTTTCGAAGAAATTTGGGGGGTCTAAGTTCTTTGACGCTGTGTTATATATGTCGGAGGCAAACAGTGAAATCAGTCATTCCCCGTAATTCCTAGTCAATTCAAGGAATGCTGGCAAACGCCGTAATCGTCAAATTATTTCAGCGTTCGACTAACATTTTTAGTCAATCCCTGTAATAGCTGGTCTATGTCAGTCAATTACCCGAAAAACGAACATCAAGCTGTTACCTTATTTTCCTATCTCAGTCATTCCGTGTAATAACCGATTTAGGCAAACGGTGTTCTCACTTCATTTTTAATAGGTAAATAAAAAAAGTTTACCTATAATAATTTGGTGTTTTTTTATAATTTATTTATTGCAAAGTGCGAAAAAAGAAAATACGGAACGTAACAAAGAACAAAAAACAAACAACGAATATAAAACATAAAATGAACATAAAAGAAATACCTAGTTGTATTAACATACAATACCTAAATGAACGTATAAAAATAAGAGAAATAATAATTTGGGACAAATTTAAAAACAATTACTTATTAGCACAAGTTGTGCTTTTATGGCACCTTGAATTGCACGGAACTTTTTTTTAAACAGGAGCATCTGTTTGATTGGCATTGTTTTTTTGCCGGTTTACAAGAACACTTTAAGTATCCCTGACCCCCGGCCAGTGATAATGCCTGTATTGCTTCGCGCTTTGACACAAACAAATTTGGAACATTATCTATTGTAAAAAATTGTCAACGGGTAAAAGGACACACGAGCCAATGTCTAAATGAGCTAGTTTTTTAGCAGTATTTGTCAACATTTTTTCTGCCGCCATTTTTTGGCCCTGACTAGCATTAGATCTGTTTTCTAAAATTGTCATTTCATTCCGACATAAATTACATTTGCCTCCGTTTTCAGGGCATATCAAACAAACGTCTAAAGTGTCTGGGGTATTAGATTTTGCTGATGCCATTGGTGCTTCTGATAGGGACTCTGAATCAATTTCTTGGCAAACAGCGTTAGAATAATTTTTAACTATATTTACACTTTCATCTGCTAGTTTTGCGGAGACTTGTTGAATGGTGCTTTCTGTTTCCTTTGAATTTTCACCTATCTTTGTGTTTTCAATTACTTTGTCGTCAATTAAATATGTTTCTTCTATTTCAACAGTCTCTTTTTCCTCCTACGTTGTTTCCAGCAGACGCCTCAAATCATCTTCATCTTCAATCGGCTCTAATATATCTCTTGGGATATGTTGAGAGGAAAAACCTACTTTTGGGTCAACTCCGGATAAAGCCTTATATGGTGTGCGCTCAATAACTTTATGGAAAGAACTATTCTTCTGGATCTGAACAAAGTAACATCCTAGTGACCAATTTGTTGAATTATTATCGTGCATCCACGCCCTTAACATATTCTCCACGTCTTGGTTGCTCCTGTCGATGCTTCCCTGTGACTGCGGGTGTCTTGGTCTACCATGTAGAATTTTTAAAGTGGGCCGCATTTTCACTAATTCAGAATTTAATGAATTGGTAAATTCACGACCATTGTCCGACTGTAATATGCTGGGTGCTCCAACTTCCAAAAATATTTTGAGTAGTTCATTGGCAACTTCATTCGCAGTCTTTGTTTGGAGAGGACGCAAAAAAAGAAATTTTGTTAGATGGTCCTGGTAGTTAAATAACCATTTGTAGTTTTTATCCGGACAAGATTGAAAATCCATCAAGTCTACCTGTCCTCGAGAATTAAAATTGGTCGAAATGATCGGTTTAATTGTTAAATTGGTATGGATTTTATTTCTTTTTCTTTGGCAAATATCACAGGTCTCCAAAAATGTTTCAATCACATTTCTAGCAATATCACATTTTTTTTGTAATGCGTGGATCATCTTGTCTCTACCTCCATGACCTACACTAATATGGGTTTCCAATAATATGTTAAACAAATCTTCATAGCAAACAATGGAGATATAATTATCATCTGGCCTAGATTTTCGGGTCTTAATTACGACTTGCTTACCGCCAATTTCTATTACATCGTACAAAGATAACAAACGGTACTGTCTTCGGGTTTTGGTTTTTTGGATTTTCTTAGCTGATAAAATCTCTGCGGCCATCTGTAAGATAGTGGAACTTGTAAATATACAGTTCAATTTACGTAGTACTCGCAGTAGTGAAATTACAAAATTGGTAAAAACCTATCTCGAAAACGGCCTTAGAAAAAAAGTAGTTTAGATGTTTTGACTTATTTTTATCTTAAACTTTTTCGTAAAAAAAAACAGGGTGTTCCATTTAAAAAAAAACGTATTTTGATATGATATTTCCTTAGTGGAACCCCTAAAAATTAACTATGCGCAACACTGAATTTCTACTTAATTATAACGTTCCTAATAAAACGGTCCTTTAAGATTATTCCATATTTTATTAAGGAAGTTATTGACTCTTGTTGTTTTCTGCCGTTTTCAGAAAACGCCCTGTGTATCGAAAACGAAACCATCTACTAACGATTAGTTTGCGCAAGGTTTAGTTTAAAAAAAATAAGTCATGACAACTAAATTATTTTTTTCTATCTCCTTCCGTTTTCGAGATACTCCGTAAAACATGCCAATTTGTGTAACAACCACCGGATAGGTTTGTATTAATACAAATTCACTCACCTCATTTAATTCTGCAGATGTCCAAGGTTTCTTTTTATTTGTATTGGAATAATATTCATCTATACTTTTATAAAACAAAACCGAATGCTGCGACATGTTGCTCTACAAAAATATGAAGGAATATGAAATATAACCTATTTACATCTGAACTCTACTGTGCAATTCGCTGAACTACAATCGGCACATCGGCACTCTAGTCTCACCCCCTCCTAGATCTCAAATGCCAGAACACCGTTTGCCTAAATCGGTTATTACACGGAATGACTGAGATAGGAAAATAAGGTAACAGCTTGATGTTCGTTTTTCCGGTAATTGACTGACATAGACCAGCTATTACAGGGATTGACTAAAAATGTTAGTCAAACTCTGAAATAATTTGACGATTACGGCGTTTGCCGGCATTCCCTGAATCGACTAGGAATTACGGGGAATGACTGATTTCTAGAAAATTATAAAAGTCAACTTTTGAATTGAATTGTGCGTTATGTAAACATAAATTTAAATGTACAGGGTGATTCTCGCAAGAATTCCATAGTCGGTGTTGTTGTTTTTTTAATGAAACACCCTGTATATTTGCATATTTTTGAAATCCTCTCAATGAACCGATTCCAACAAACTGAATAATGGTTGGTCAATTATGAATTATACAGGGTGAAATTTTAAAATTAATAATTTATTACACTTGAAATACTGGTACTTTTTTAAATTAGCTAAATACGGATTTATCAGAAATCTAAACTAACTTATTATTAGACGTATTTGTTATTACACAAAACCTGCTACGCCCATAAACTTTATCATAAAATAAAAAAAAATTGCCTAAAAACGCCAATAATTAAACAAAAACGGTACATAATGTGGATTGTTTTAAAATCGGTAAATAATGTGGATTGTTTTCTATTCTGTCAGTTGTTGATGTGCTGACAGTTCACACTGAAAAAGTAAAATCTTTGTCAAACACTCTTTCCTTGTCGACATAACAATGAAATATTTAACTGAGACTCACCGAATTGAGATTTTAATGATGATCGGGTATGGGGATAACTGCAGAAGTCAAGTTGAAGTGGCAAACTTATTTAATCACAGGTATCCCGAATTGCCTAATATTTCACAAAGTACTGTGTCTAAAATTCATGCACAATTCAGAGAACTTGGACATGTCAAACCATTGAAAAGAGAACCACACTTCGTTGAAGATGATGTGAAAGTGGATATTTTGTTAAGTGTCCATGAGAATCCAATTCTGGTACACGTCAAATCGCCCGTGAAAATAATGTTAGTCATACAACTATTCTAAGATGTCTTAATAAAGAAAAACTTCATCCCTACAAATTAACTTTTGTGCAGGAGTTAACAGAAGACGATCCAGATCGTAGAATGGATTTCTGCGAAAGATTGATGAATAAGCTGAACAGAAATGAGATAGCTCTTGATACCAATCTTTTTTCTGACGAATCAACATTCACATTGAATGGAGAGGTAAACCGACAGAACTGTAGATATTGGTCAGCAGAGAATCCTAATTGGATGCGTGAGACACATACTCAGTACCCTCAAAAGGTGAACGTTTGGGCCGGTATAATAGGCGACCATATTATTGGTCCTATATTTGTAGATGGAAATTTGACAGCTGAAAAATATTTGAATCTGCTTAGAAATGAAGTTATGCCTGCGTTGGCAAACTTATATCCCAACGCAATAGATCCTAGCTTACCGAATGAAAATGTTTGGTTCCAGCAAGACGGGGCAACACCCCATTATGCTTTAATGGTAAGAACTTTTTTAGATGAAATCTTCCCCAATAAATGAATTGGACGAAAAGGTACTATTGAGTGGCCAGCTAGATTGCCAGACCTTACGACGTTAGATTTTTTTCTGTGGGGTTATCTTAAGAACAAAGTAAATGCAACACAACCAACTAGCATTGTAGACCTCAAAGACAGGATAACTACAGAAATACGGAATATTTCACCTCAAACTTTAAACAAAGTTAAGGTTGAGTTCTATAGGAGACTGTGCTATTGCCAACAACTAGGTGGAGAACATTTTGAGCATTTATTTTAATGTATTTATGTGTTTAATAACTGTATAAATGGAAATTTCACCCTGTATAATTCATAATTGACCATACATTATTTAGTTTGTTGGAATTGGTTTATTGAGAGGATTTCAAAAATATGCAAATATACAGGGTGTTAATTAAAAAAAAACACCGACAATGGCATACTTGCGTGAATCACCCTGTACATTTAAATTTATATTTACATAACGCACAACTCAATTCAAAAGTTGACGTGTCTCGGCATTTTTCAGAATTTGCTCAAATAATGACATGAAGAATTCTATTCCATAAGTGGTTTCCACACGGTATATATACATATATATAAAAATACTGGGGAATTGCAGCAAGAAAATGGAAAAGTGTACTCTTGGCAGAAATGTCCAAGCTTTCGAGGATAATTGTCCTCATCATCAGTGAGACTAAAGTGAAAAACAACAGTTAAATACTGTGGTCAATAAAAGAATAATTTGAAATGAAATTCACAACCACGTGTGTACTTACCTCCGAAGTGAGGTTAGAGTCCATCAAGTTGTAATAATGTAAACTACAGATTATGAATTGTGAAATCCTGTGCAGGAATTGAGTTTACGGATGATCAACCAACCACATTACAACACCAAGTCAAAATGTCGCACCATTTTGTAAAATGAAATAAATTAATTCATTTTCAAGCGTTTCTATGTTGAACGCCGGTAAGGCAATGATATAGTTTCCCTCTAACTGGGTTGTAACAAAAGACAAAGAATGCTGCCAACAGTCAAAAATCGGAGAACTGTAGGTTAATGTACCCATATCAGTAATGGCCTCTGTTGTAGGGCCAACACAATGATCCTGTAAATTTTCTTGATCATCAGATGAATTATGAGGCTGTGAAAGTGTTGGCAACTGAATCCAACAGAACGAAAAGATCATTGTTGGAAATGGCTTTTATCTCGCAATACAACAATGTTATAAATAAGAAAACTAATACTGATCACTTGAGTGAGATATATTCCTTTTGTTGCCCTTAGATACTAATTGTACTCCTCAGGTTGCTTTTAACAACCATATTGCTCCGAATAGCACCACTCTTATTACGTTAACTCAATAATAATAATAAAAACTTAAATTTGAATGTATTGGTGTTGGTAAATACATTCAGATTATATAATTATCACAATTTTACATATTTACTATATTATATTTTATTACTACATATTAATACTGTAATTGTTGTTTTCTTTCTCTTTTCTTCCTTAGTGTAAGTTATATTGGAGTTATGTTCTCTACACACTCCAATTTTTTCATCCTTTCTTACACAATTTGATAGCGTTCCCCCTCTCTCTATCTCGCACTCTCTCCCTTTCTTAAACCATACATCTTCTTATTAAACCATTGTGTTAGTCCTACAACAGAGGCCATTACTGAAATGGGTACATTGTCCTACAGTTCTCCGATTTTTGACTATTGGCAGCATTGTTTGTCTTTTGTTACATCCCATTTAGAGGGAAACTATATCATTTCCTTATCGGCGTTCAACATAGAAACGCTTGAAGATGAATTTATTTATTTCATTTTACAAAATGATGCGACATTTTGATTTGGTGTTGTAGTGTGGTTGGTTGATCATCCGTAAACTCAATTCCTGCACAGGATTTCACGATTCATAATCTGTAGTTTACATTATTACAACTTGATGGAGTCTAACCTCACTTCGGAGGTAAGTACACACGTGGTTGTGAATTTCGTTTCAAATTATTCTTTTATTGACCACAGTATTTAACTGTTGTTTTTCATTTTAGTCTCACTGATGATGAGGACAATCATCCTCGAAAGCTTGGACATTTTCCGCTAAGAGTACACTTTTCCATTTTCTCGCTGCAATTCCCCAGTATTCACTAGTTTTATTATATATATATATATATATATATATATATATATATATATATATATATAAAAAAAAGAAGATGCAGGAATATCGCGTGATGTGTTAACAACAACAACAAAGAGATTCATGGGTAATTCCAGTAACCCTTTATTTTGCGTGAATTACCCATGAATCTCTTTGTTGTTGTTATATATATATATATATATATATATATATATATATATATATATATATAATTTGTTCCAATTTACCTTTAAGATCATTTAATCTATTAATTTGCTAGCCAGAACCACGCCAGCCCATTTTATAATTAATTTTAATTGAAGGTTAACGTCAAATGTCAAATAAAAAAACATATTCAATAACCAACTGTATGACACAAAAAATTACTAAAAAAGTGTTCAAAGAGGTTTCATTGTGACACTGTATACAATGTAATAATGAAGTCTCTTTTATACGCGAATTATCAAAAAATATTTTTTAACAATATTTTCTCAATATTCCAGAATCGTCTACAAAATTAGGTTCTGTTACATTTTCTGATCACTAAAAGTCTAGTGGTTATAAAAAATTGAGTAAAAATTATCAAAGAAATCCAAGAAAAAAATTATTGGTTATTAAAAAAAGCGATATTGCAGACTTCGTAAAAACAATAAATATCTTGAAAAGTTGAAAACTACAAGATTTTCGGTATGTAACAGTTGTATGGTTTTCACGTGGAAACTATTAAACAGTACAACAAAATTAAAATTCGCTTCAAATACCATGGGCGTAGAAAATAGTTGGGAAAAGGGAACACACTCTTTTAACTGTACAGCGTTGTATCTTGATGAAACATGATTTTTTTCACTGAAATATCTCTTTTGACATTTAAAAACGACATGCCAAATTTGAATTCAATATATTAATCAGTTTCAAAGTTAACAAATGAAAACTTTTATTTTTTTTAACTTTAACCCCCTGTACTTCGAAAGGTAATCAGGTTGGACCTCTCATTCCTTATATCATTTTGCCCATTTGTACGAGAGGTATCTACAGGCAGACGTTTTAAGAGTCATTTGGAATGAGCCTGCAGACTATACCCCAATGTGTATAATTCGGACAACAACTCATACTTCAGCATATAAAACTGTCAAAAGAACCAACCTCATTTCCAGACTAGGGGAAGTTTCTGCTTATCTGCTGTAGAACCACCAATTATTTTTAGTGAAATATGTATTTTTTTCTGGGAAACGGTGACAAATCTAACTGCGTCGATATTCTGTTAAAATATTTTTAAAATCGCCTGTAGTATGTGGACAGCTTTAATAATTTGGCGCGTTAGTTGGTCCGTTCAATTGGCTGCACGCTTACTAAATTCAATATTTATTTGAGTACCATTGGAGTTCTGCACTGACTAGGTACACCACCGTCCATCCTCGCTTCATATGTTCGCCTGAAAGCTAAATATAGGATTGTTTATGTATATACATATATATATATATATATATATATATATATATATATATATATATATATATATATATATATATATATATATATATATATATATATATACTAAAGGCCCAGTTGGCCCATGGCTTGGTTTGTGATTTTTTTCCAGGCTCTTCTGTTCCTTGCCTCTTCTCTCCAATAAGTAATATGGCTTGGTTCTATGTCCCTAATTACTTCATATTGATTTTGGTCTACCTCTTCTCTTTCTTCCTCCTATTCCGCTATTAATTATTTATTGAGGTATTCTATCGTCATTCATCATCATGATGTGGCCTAGCGATCTAAGTCTTTGTCCTTTAGCGACTCCGTTATATTTGGTTGTTTAAATAACTCTAGTATTTCTCTATTTGTTCTTCTTTCCCATCCTTTCGATGTTCTCTTTCCTCCATATATTTTCCTTAGTATTTTCCTTTCCATACTCCTAGCAGCTTCTGTTCTTTTGTCCACAATGTCCATACTTCACTTGAAAATAATAATATAGGTCTAATAATTGTTTTGTATATGCCTATTTTGTGATTTCTGGAAATACCTCTACTGTGTATTATTCTTTTAAGAGAATGAACGCACCGATTCCCTTCCATTATTCTCCTTTGTATTTCCCTGTTTACTTCTGTTTTTTTGTAGAATTCTGTCCCTAGATATGTAGACTGCTCTACTTCTGCGAATTTGTAATTTTTTCCTGTTTCTGTTGTTATGTTTAAAGTACTTTGCTGATTGTATTCTTTTTCTGTACATGTCATATATTTGGTCTTATTTTAATTTATTTCTAATCCCACCTGAAGTACCATCTTTTCTAACTCTAATATTACTTTATGTAGTTCTTCTTTCTCTCTGGTTACGATTACTAAATCATCTGCAAAGACTAGACAATGATATTTTTTATTATACAATAACCCATTTCTGTTAATTTCGGCTTTCCTCATGACATATTCTAGTGCACAGCTGAACAATATCGTCGACAGGGGATCTACCTGCCTTAGACCTTCTTGCACGTTCAACTTGTCAGATATTCTTGTTCCTACCCTCACCATTATCCGTTACTTTTAATGTTAGTAACACTAATCTAAAGAGTTTTCATTTATTCCTAGTTCGTTTAAGGTTATATATAGTTGTTTTCCCTTTATTCTCTCATATACTTGCTTAAAGTCTATGAGTAGCACATATGTTTCTTTATTATGTTCGTAGCTTTCTGCCTATAGCTCTCTTAAGGTAAATATCTGATTTATAACTGATCTTCCTCTGCGGAATCCGCTCTGGTATTCTTCTATTTCCTGCTCCAATTTCCTAGAAAGTTTATTTTTGAGACGTGTAGCTAAGATTTTGTTTGCAACATTTAACAGAGCGATACCTCTGTAGTTTGTACAATCCATTTTTTCTCCTTTTTTATAAATTGGAATTAGTACCGCTCCATTCCAGTCTTTGGCAAATTTTTTCAACCAGCTGGTGTACCCACCTGCTTATTATTAGAATTAAATTTATTTCAATATCAATTTCGAAAGCATTTTTTAATTCGTACTGTGTGTGTTTACCTAAAGAATTCGTTTCTAATTTGAAAACAAACATAAACAGTAAACGAAAAAAACGACAAAAAATCCAAACATTGACTGACCTCTACGATCTCTTTCCACGTTGCCGAATCTCAAAAAGAGTAAAGTTTCTAACTATTTTCATTCTGAAATGACTAAAGCAATTATCAGCGGTACAATAATTTTTTCAACATTACATCGAATTAATCATTTTGATATGTTGATAGAGCCTCTCGAATCATCATAACTAAAAGTTTCTTGTAACTATTCCATGTTAAAACAAATAGGTATATGCAAAGGAATTTCCAAACACGAAACGTGGCATCAAACTCCCCTACTTAAAACTGGAATACCAAATGAACATTTTATTTGACTTCTTCACAAACATATTTATAATATCATTTTGACAAACAATAGTCCAGTCAAATTTTCGATCAAAATAAGTTAAATAAACATTAAATTATGTAATTTGGGATCGATAGGGGCGTGTATTCTTAGCATAAATTTCAATTTGCGGGGTTCTCCGTATGTTTACTGAACCCCTCTTGCCAAAAACGCGTTTACTTTGAGACATTTTCTCTTCTAAATTAAATGTTCTAAATCCTTTTAAATTGAAAAAGAATTTCAAGTTATTACTTCGGAATGCAATAATTTTCCTAGTTTCTTCTCCCTTTTTTTCATTTTTCGCCATTTCAACCTCAACCGTCCACTTTTATAAAATTCTCCTGTATATCAAAGTTGTAGATCTTGTAATTACGAACAACGTTTTTTTCTCTTCTACCAATGTCTTCGAAGTTACAATTTACTTTACCTAGTGAAATCCGAGCCAGTGTCGCAACGCGTGTTTACGTACGCGCTGTAGCCATTGTCCTATGGAATCAATTATTAGCCTAAGAAGGGGTCGGGGTGAAGGGGTAACCCCGATTATAAAACCACTGAGTCCGTATAAGATTATATGTTTTCTGATTTGCATTGTACATGAACCGATTCACATTTACTCGCCAATATTCTGCCTAGTGTATATTATTTGTTTGGATACCCGTCCACTTGTTAAGTTGCGTTAATAGGTTTGGTGAAAGTTTATTTTGTTCATTTGTTTGCTGAGTTTACCTATTATATTATAGCACATACAATTTTATTGAATCATTGTAGTTTTATTCATAACTTTCTAATAGTCCGTTATTACCGTTGGCTTAAGTTATCACGTTGGTAGTCTACTTCAATTGTGTGTTAACAGACGAGCAATAAAGATCTGTAAAAAAAATAGTATACCGCTACTTAGTCTCTACAGTAATTTACAGTTCGACCTCTGGAATTTTCCGTACCTCCATCTCTTGCTATCCTGAACCCTCGAAAGTTTTGGAGTTGAGGGGCCGTGGAGTTACCCACCTTAAAAATCTGGCGCCCGAGAGAAAACTTGAATCCCCAGTTTTGGAATGTCAATTGTGACGTGTTCAGGTACTTAGTTGCGACGTAAGTATAGGAGGAAGAAAAAAAGCGTCACAAAGTCACTAAAGAAAATTTGTCTATTTTTAATTACCTAAAACTTTTGTACTCAACTTTTTCAGCTAAAATATACACTTTTGCCGCAAAGCAAGAAAAACATGTTTCACCCCTTTCAAACCCCACCTAAACACTTCACCCTTGATTTCAGTGAACCGGAGTATTTTTCCTTTAATACTCATCCTAACCCCTGTATGAAACCACTGCAATAGTTGGCCAACTATTTTTTTTTCTCAAAAAATATTAATTAGCCTGCACTAATGGGAGATTTGAGCTGCAAAATGTACAGCGTAATCCCTTATGAGATTTTATTTATGATAAAATAATATCAAACGAAAAAGGGTATACCTCGTGGAGACATTATTTTAGAGGCTACCTGCTTCAGAAAATATAGTATGCCTGAAAAAGTTGGTAATATTGAAGGTCCCCTGCTGCTATATATCTGCTTACTCTGCACACCCTGTCTATTGTACTGAGTAGGTACCTTCGATTTGGATGCAGAACACCCAATTCTTTCGCCCAGGATAAGCCACTGTATTTTTAACCTCAAGACAAACTCCTGAGTTACCCTGTCTATAAATTCTACTAAATCTAAGAACTACATATGTGAGGACTACCCAACCCCACTTTATAATTCAACGTCGCCTCGTTGGTATTAACCTTTCTCTGCTGTATTAACGTAATTCAGTAACTATACTCCTCATTTTTCTACTTTTCCGCCAAACCGATCTACGATGCGAGTAAAGTATTATTTACCCCCAAAAAAGTTTGAGATTTAGATTGTTTTCAGTTATTTCAGTGAGAAAAAAACGAAAAACGGATTTTTCGAAAAAACGTCCTGCATGTATGTCATTGTCGTTGTCGTCGACCACTTTTTCTTGTTAGCACGATACAGCCTCCGGGTGTAAACAAGCTACCAAGATTATGATTGGATATGGTTCAAGGCATCTCACAGATGAGCCCTATCGAATTTCAGCTCACCAGTGCCAGTACAACGGGTGCTATGGTACCTGAAGTACCACATTTTGGTAATTTTTTGAAAAATTTCAGTTTGTTAGCACGATACAGCCTCCGGTGTATATACAAGTGACCAATTTTATGATTAGATATTGTTCAGGGCGTCTCACAAATGAACCCTGTTGATTTTCAGCTCACCAGAGCCCGTACAACGGTTCATATAAATCCAGATATACTACATTTTCGGAGAATTTTCGCTTTGTTAGCACAATACAGCCTTTGGAGTATAAAAAAAGTGACCAATTTTATGATTGGATATTGTTTAGGGCTTCTGACAGATGAATCCTATTGATTTTCAGCTTACCAAAGCCGGTACAAAGGGTCCTATACATCTAGATTTTGGTCATTTTTGGATAAATTTCTAAAGAGCGGAAAATTTAGTTTTCATCTTCAAAACCGTTTATTTTTCATATCGAATACCACCTGCTTAAAAATATCGAACTAAACTCACCACAAATTCACAACCATAACAGTTACTTCTCTCCATATTTCTAGATAGCAGAAAAGTACACGAAAGAAAAAGAAAACTTTAAAGATACTGTCAGACAAGAAATGAAGGAAGAAATGGATAAACTTGAAAATAAAATCGCGTATCTTACAAAGTCTCGTGACAAGGAATTGCAACAGTTATATTCAAGGCAAGTATTTTAAATAAATTTAAGGAGAAACGTCCAGATTGAGACCGCGTATAAATAATTTATTTTTCACATTTAATATGTTCATCATTTTTGTAGAGTTAGAGTATCCGTTGCAAGAAAAGACGAAATGTTAAATGAACTACAACAAGAACATAAATCGCTCCAAGAAAAATGCGTTTATTTGGAAAATATTATTGAACAACAGAGAAGAGAATATCTGATCAAATGAACTACTTATCCAGTTTCCCCCGTAAATTTAATTGAACTTTAGTGTTAGTTTATATAAATATTTTTATATATTTTCTTAATATATGTATATATACTTCTAATTTTTCATTTTAGATATAAATAATGTTCAATTGATAGAAATGGTTCATAAGTCTCTTCGAAAGATGGCAGTTGGCTATAACTTATAGTCTAGGGCGGGACCTTCACCAATATGTTAACCAGATGAAACATGTTTTTATAATGTTTCAATAATAGATAAATACGCCTAAATGGCTCGCCTACCGAAATCCTGACCAAGCTATTTTTAAATTAATTAGTTATAATTATTTTTTTTAATTTTTGATCGATCTATTAACCTGCCGAATATTATTCTAAGGCATAGTAAATAATATAGAAAAGATGCCTAGGTAGCCGTGTCCACTTATTTCTTGACCACACTACCTGGCACGCGGGTATAAACAGGTAAGTTAATATACGTAACTACACCGATATTTTAACCGCATGACTTGTATGCCAAAATATAGCTAAATTGATGATAAACGCGATGGTATGGCATTGCATATAATAAACCTGTCATTGATTATAACTGCCAGGTTTTGAAATTTGAAAATCGGAGCAAGCAATGGTGTGTGAGAGAGAAAGAAAAGCGGCCGAAATCCGGGCAATAGAAAAGAACATAATATAACGGCTGTGCGCGTAATATCCCTGAGATTTAAGCCACTGCATATGCTGTATCCCATACTTATTATTATCCAGAATGATTTTGGAGCGATTAACAATAAACTTTACTTTATTTATAATAGGCATGTTGACATACTAAGAAATCAAAAAATAAATGGTTTTGAAGAAAAATATGTTATGGAAGGATTCTGAAAAATGAGCGATTTTTAATATAAACATTTAGATTAATGAGAGTTTCAGGAAAATAAAAGTATGAAATACTGCAATATCGACCATGTTGACCGAAACAGCGCATGACGTCACGTCTCAGTAAATTAGTGATAGTAACCTTTATATATATATATATATATATATATATATATATATATATATATATATATATATATATAAATATATATATATATATAAGATCTACGAATAGTGCGTGACATATGAACAATAAAGAACGAATAGATTGGTGGGTATTGCACGCAAATAGAAGAAGGGGCTACTGAAAGGGATGGTAACCGCAGACATGCATGTTTCTGGCTCATTAGCTGTCATCGGTACGGTACATGTTTCATTCAACACCTTTGCTCCCATGTTTCACATCTTTTCTTGGTTGTACCGTACCGATGACAGCTAATGAGCCAGAAACATGCATGTCTGCGGTTACCATCCCTTTCAGTAGCCCCTTCTTCTATTTGCGTGCAATACCCACCACTCTATTCGTTCTTTATATATATATATATATATATATATATATATATATATATATATATATATATATATATATATATATACATATATATATATATTTTTAAATCAGAAAATCATCAGAAAATCAAAACAGATGATTATTCTGTGGTAATTATCGACCGTACTATTTATATAAGCAAAAGGTGATGATTGTCAGATATGCGGTCAGTATAAGAAATGAAACTCCTATATTCTCATTCTCAATATTTCGCTATTGTTCAATAGCTTCATCAGGAGACACTACAATAATTAAAATATAAATAAAATGACAAAGATAGGAACACAAATACTTACAGATGTTAAGAGTCAGTAAGAGTTGATGTACACCACATTAAGGTACTAACTAGACTAATTGCTAATGATTAATTTGTAAAAATGGTTGTGGTGTGAATGGATAAAAACAAGAAACAATTTGAGTTAAAAACAAAACAATAGAATAAATAATCTGAACATATGAATAGCTGGGGTGACAAAACAACAATATTAAAATGAATTTAACAGGTGACAATAAATATCACTGAGTTTATTAGTGTCAGATTTGAGATTCAAAAAATAAACGATTCCTGTATTGGTCAACTTTCTGCAGAATCTCTGTCTCGTCATGAAGCTATATATATATATATATATATATATATATATATATATATATATATATATATATATATATATATATATATAATTATATATAATTTTACTTACGCCCTTATGTTGTAGTGCTATTTTATATTATAATTTTTTTTAATTTACCTCAGTTGGGCTGCTGTTTTTATTATGTATATTTTTTTATTTTAATTTAATATATGTTTTATTATTATTTATGGGCGCCAGAATTGGTTACGCTTACCGCTATACCCAATTCAAAATTATTATCAATTTTACTTTACCTTTTGAATACTGCATCTCAGGGATGAGATTCGGCACTTGACGTTTGCTAGCAACAAGAAACTATAGGTAGATATCAGAGAAAAATAAGACGAACCTGAACAATTGAACATAATTTAATTAATGAGAAAAGATAAGAAATTTTTATAATCAATTAATAAACCAATATTATACGTTTAAATTCATTATTGTATCATTATTACGCAACAACCATATAAACGCTTTCATTACTATAAATATTATTGAAACTCAACAAATAAATTTCGTGTATCATTAATCCTATTCTATGTTTGAATGTACATCCAAAAAAACTTTCAATCTCAACCATAGATCTTTAAGTGCGAAAACGTGTAGTGTGCTGTTCTGTTAAATGTTTTGTTTAGTTTACAAAATGGAAGGCAAAGTGATGTGTCTAAGAATCTTTATTATTATTATGCAAAATTTAGTGAATACTTATTTAATATGAATTTAGTGTTTGTGTCCGTTATCAGTGGAGATTGATCAATTAATACTAACGTTTAACCAATAAATTGCTACCACAGACAATTAACCTACGTACAAAAATATACAAGTGAAATGTTTTTATAGAAAAAGTTCAATATACACGTGGAAAATGTTCATCGTTAGTTATAGAGCATAGCATTGAATGTGCTGTTCTTGGAGGAAAAAATGATCAGCTGTGATCAAACAAAAACGAAGTCCAAGATGTAGGAATGATGATATATGTGGTTAATATCGTCAGCAGAGTATCTCTATTATAAGATACCTTGGATAACCACCAGAATAATTGTAATAAGGTAATTATAGTTATAGTTCTTACCAAATCTAGATGATTTCACTAAAGTTCACTTATTTTTAATTATACGGAATGTATTTTATTTTATTTACTTTAAAACGTCGTCTGAACACTTTTGATTAATATTTCTGATAATTTATTTAAGTTATTTCAAATTTTAATAGAAATTTGAGGAGATAAAATTTTACACGTCCACCCTCTAATTCATTTTCACGGCGTCTCCTTAAGCTCCAAATCAACATCCTATTATTGTTTTTAATTTTGTTTTTCGAGTTCATTTGTTGATAAACAAACATTGTTTTCCTGAATCAATATATCTATTCTTGCGTTAGTATAGACGAAATCACTTTGTTTTTATGCATTTCGAAAAACACACCGAACTACACCGTACGAATTACTAACATAACATTGCTTCTAGCGTTGATCTTTTGACCTTGACGTTTGCTAATAATTATAAAAGTTTATGCGATATACGGGGTTTCCGAAAGTGTCTATAAAATATAAAATTGTAATAATCGAATTTTGTTTGAAAATTTATGTGATGATATATACAGGGATCACCACAATTATGTATAATTTTGCAATATACTTTAAAAGAAAATAGATACTAAATTAAATAGCAATCTCTTAAATTAATTTATCAATTGTATATGATAGTTAAAAATTTCTTGACACGTTCAAATCATGTCTTTACGGATTATTTCTTTTTTTATTGGATGTTTACTAATGAACTACTAAGATTCACACTATTTGTATGATGCTGATTTGATTTAATTTGTCTGATAGATATATTTCACTTTAACATTCCCTAAAATTCTATGGAATTATTCTTGATTTGACAAGAATGTTCTATAGAAGTTTACCTTGATTTTCCTCTCATAATTTCATTATCATATATATTACTTGTTTAATTAATTCCCAATTTAATCCTATGTCAATTTCATGAAGAAGTCATTAAATCGTCGCAATTAATTTATACTTAGTTTATCAATAAATTTCTTATTACACTATTCCTAACTCTTATTAAGATTGATTAGATTAAATTAATTCATACTTGATTACTTAAATATTTTCTAATTCTAGTGTTTCTTAAATTTTAGTTATGGCTGATTGGCGTTAAATTGATGCAGCTGGTTTATATGAAAAATTCCACGTTCTCGATGAGTGTCAGGATGTATCAACTTATAGCTATTTATACCATGACTGGTTTCTACTAAATAAGGACCTTCATAAGGTAACTGTAACTTAGAACATATTCCTTTTTTATAATTAGGTACTCTTAATGCTTTCATTATTACCAAGTCACCCTTTTTAAATGTTTTCCTATTTCTAAGTCTAGCTAGTTTCCGTTTAATGTACTTGTCAGCTTGTCTTGATTGTCTTTCTCTGGCTACTTTAATCAGTTTGTTGTAGTCAATTTCACTGGACCATGGTCTGTCTGGTTCTATTCCTGTGAATAAAGGAATAGGCGCTATTTCCGTAACGATATTTGGTATATTGTTTATAAAATCTGTGGTCTCCTTTAATCGTTCTTCCCACATACGGTTTTCGTAGTATGTAAGTATCCTCAGATGCTTGATCACTTCCTTGATTCCTCGTTCTGCAGGATTACTACTAGGATGTCTTATACTTGTGAAAACTTGTTGTATTTCCAGGTATTTCAACCATTTTTCTATTTTTTTGTTCCTGAAGTATGTTGCATTGTCCATTATGCATTTCTTTGGTTTCCCATATTTCTCGAAGTAGTTTCCTAGCGATTCTTTAATGGAATTTTTATTTGTTTTACTGCATGGATATGTGCTAATAAATTTAGAAAAAATGTCTACGATTACCATAATGTGTTTGTTACCATTATAACTTGGTATAAGGTTTGATATGAAGTCTATCGCTATTATATCTAATGGATTTTCCGCTATGATGGATTTCGGTACATTTTCATAATGAATGTTCTTTTCCTTGGATAGTTGACATAGTTCGCACTGTTTAATAATATCCTTTATGATAGTAATGTCATTTTTCGATATATAATTCTCCCGAAATATCATGTGAGTTTTCCTAATTCCTAAATGATTAAAATCTAAATGTATTCTTTTTACAATTAATTTTGTTAAATTTTCAGATATCACATATAATTCCTTGTCATGTACTAATTTATTTATTACTCCATCCTTTTCAGAGCATCTTCTTTTGTATTTCTCATCTAATAATAGTTGTTCCTGTTTTATTTGTTCTAGCGAGAACATACCACTACTTTGTTTCATGATATTAATTCCCACTCTAGCTTCGTTTGCATCTTTTCTTTTCTCTCCATCCATTCTACTGATCGAGTCTGGTACTACATTTTGAATCCCTGGAATATATTTAATCACGGAGTCATATTCCTGTAGGAGTAATGCCCATCGATGTATTCTGGCATTGTTCATCTTGTTGGTTAGTATCGTTAGCAGAGCCTGATTATCAGTTTCAATTATGAATTTTCCTCCCAATAAAAAGTATCTGAGTTTATTTACACAGAATATGATGCTAGCAAGTTCTAATTCACTTACTCCATAGTTTTTCTCTGCTCTTTTTGTTATCCTAGAGACAAATGATATGGGTACGTACATGTCATCATATTCTTGCATTAAAACTCCAGCTAGTCTGTTTTTAGATGCATCTGTCCTTAAAATGAAAGTTTTCTCATAGTTCGGATGATATAATTTTATGTTTCTGATGAACTGATTCTTGATTTAATTGAAAGCATCTTCCTGTTTACTGGTCCAATTCCATTTCACTCCCTTTCTCAGTAATTCCATTAAAGGTAATTCTAAATCGGTTAGATTTCCCAGCATCCGTTTGAAATAGTTTAGCATCCCAAGGAAGCCTCGAAGAGTTTTCAAATTTTTCGGTCTTATGTACTCTCTAATGGTTCTTACTCTCTCTGGATCCATCTCGATTCCTGTCTCTGTGATTTTGTAACCCAAATATATTACTTCTTTCTTTAAAAATTCTGAACATACAAAAATTGGCATTTTTGTATGTTCAGTTTTAGTCCGTTTTCGTCAAGTTCCGCTATGATTGTTCTGAGGTGTTCTAAATGTTCTTCTATACTGTTTGAAAAAATAAGTATATCGTCCACATAGTGTATTGTAAATTGGTCATATTTGTTTAGAATTTTATTTAGCGCTTTTAATAGTGCTGATGTAGCGCTTTGTATGCCAAATGGCGTTACTCGGAATTGATATACTTCCCCATTAATCTTGAATCCTACATACTTCCTGCTTTCCGGATGTAGTGGTATCTGCCAGAAGCTGTGCTTCAAATCTAGCTTAGAAAAAACTTTAACTTTACTTATCTTTTCTAATATCGATTCGATAGTCAAAGGCGATTCATACTCGGGCATTGTACATTTATTTAAATTTCGTGCATCAAGGCAAATCCTTAAATCTCCATCCTTCTTCTTTACTATAACAACTGGATTGATATACGAGGTGGTACTATGTTCTATAATTCTATCTTCTAATAATTTATTTACAGTTTTCTTCACATCTTCTTGATATTTATAGGGTATCGGATAACTTCGCTGTTGGAATTGTTGATTTTCTTTCATTTCAATTTTATGTACATAATTTCTTGCAATTCGAGATTCCTCATTAATTAAATTCCTATGTCCTCTCAGTATTCCTTTTACTTCATTTTTCCATTCTATTTTTCCATCTATATCCAAATTCCATTCCGGCATATTATTATTATTATTTATTTCTCCATTGCCATCCAACATCATATCTCCACTCATTTTTCCTTCCTGCCTATAATCATATCTCTTCTCCATATCATCTTCAAATTTCTTATTATAATTAATACATTTATCTACTTCTTCTACTAACTCTTCATTCTTCCTCGAATTATCATTTTTCTCTTCATAATTAAAATCAACTTTCTCTTTATTAAAGATTATGTACATTTCTTCATAATTAATAATTGCTTTGTTTTCATATAAGATATCCGATCCTAACAATAGTTCGCATTCCATATTTTCCACTACTAACAGTTGTACCATAGTTTCTCGTTCCTTTAATCTTAATGCTACAGTTATCGTAGTATTTGAAATTGTTAGTTTTCTTTGATTTATGCCGATTAAATTTATTTTTGGCACCTTGACGAAATTTTCTTTTGATATTGTCAAATCATTTACAAACTTATTATTTATTAAAGATATTTCTGACCCGGTATCGATTAATATTTTTATGCTAGTGCCTTCTATCGTTCCGTATATATAAATTAATGTTTCATTGTTTTGTTCTAGCTGGTCCTGTACCTTTAGAAATTCGCGTGGGTGAACATAGCTGCACCAACTTAACTTACCATATTCACCCTCTAGTGGAAAAACTGTTGTTCCGTACCAGAAGATGACACGGGAACCACAACATTATCATTATTATGGTTATTGTTATTTGTATTAGTTCGATTAAAGTTTGTGTTACGATTAGTTGTGTTTCTTTCTAGGCTGTTCGTCCTGTTAGTTCTTGTGTCACGTTTTATATTATTCGTCCTTCTTATGTCTCCGTCAGAGTTTCTTCTTTCTCTTCTATTATAATTATTATGCTGTCTCCTATCTGGATAATTTGTGTACCTGTTATTGTTATTATTAGTCCTATCGTTATTTCTGTCATATCGTCTATCATTGTTATTATTGTTATCTGTGTTGTTGTAATAGTGATTATTATTTTGTCTATGATTGTTACTTCTATTAAAGTCTCGTCTATCGTTGACGTTTCTGTAATAGTCATCATAGTCACGTCTATTGTTGTTGTGCACCGTTCTCTGTACTCGGTTCAAATAGTCTAGTAAAGATTGGAAATTTGTAATTTTTTGTATTGCTATACCTTGAGTAATATTGTCATTAAAATGTCTAGATAAGAATATTATAATTTCTTGCTCAGAAATTACTGGCTCTAAATATTGTGCCTGGGAAAATAAAGACAAAGCATAACTACTCATGTTGTTGCTTCTTCTACTATCAAATTTTCCAAAAAATAAGTTTTCCCTAACATAGCCTTGTTCTGTTTCCCCCCAGTATTGTTTCAAAAAGTTCCTTTCAAAATCGTTGAAATTATTTATACTTACATCATTACATGTGAACCAAAGTAATGTTTGACCCTGCAAATGAGATCTAATTGTCTCTTTCCAATCTTCTATCTCTCCGATACCTTTTAATTTATTTTTAAGATATCTCAAGAAAATTTTTGGATGCATTTTTCTCGTATCCCCGTCAAATTTAAGATTACTTTCCCCATGGTTATAGATGTAATTTACCCCTTGAGTATTGATGTTTGGATTCGTCTTGTTTTTTATGGTTTCAAATTCTTTTTCTAATTCCATCATTTTCTTCTTAAAGTCTTCTTTAATTTCTCTCTCCAATTTTGTAAAATCTTGTACATTCCTATCTTCCTTGATTTGTTTTAACTTCTTGTCCATTTCCCATATTAGTTCTTTCTGAGTTTTTAAATTCATCTCCTCCGCAATCGATAAATTCAACTGGATGCCTTACTCTACATCATCTATCCTGGCATTGGTTTTCATGATGTTTCTCTCCATTCTGCCTATCTGTTCCTTTCCTTCTTCTCGTAGTTTATTTCCCATGTCTTCTATCTCTTGTTTCCGGATGGTGCCTTCTCGCATTAAATGTCCATATAGTTTATTCATTTTCTCTTCTTGTTCCTTCTTGTGTTCTTCGAACTGTTTTTTCATTTCCACCATATGTTCTGAAAATGTTTCTTCTTGTTTGTCTAACCTTCTGTTAATTTCTTTCTGTGTACCTTTTATCTCTTCTTTTGTGTTTTTTATTATATCTTCTCTGGTGTTTCTAATATCAGCCATCATTATTTTCATCATATTTATTAACTCTTCATTTTCATTTGGTTTAGGTTTTGTATAGTGATGAACTTCTTCCACCATACTGTCTCCTTTCTCCAGTTCCGCTGCTTCTTCAGCTTGGATAGCCATCGTCAAACGTTCCCTTAGTACTTGTTTGTTTCCCTTTGTGTCCATATTCCTGGATTTCAGATATTCCCTCAGCTCATCCACTGTCAGTTCGTCGATATTCATTGATTTGTCAGCCATTATTATTTTATAAGATTTTCCCTAGATATCTCAAAAATAAAATTGTAACCTGTTCCTGTTGCTAATTTGTTGAACGAGCGTTACTTAAGTCGTCTAACAAACGCCATACGTTGGGCTTGCCATTTTTATTATATATAATTTTACTTACGCCCTTATGTTGTAGTGCTATTTTATATTATAATTTTTTTTAATTTACCTCAGTTGGGCTGCTGTTTTTATTATGTATATTTTTTTATTTTAATTTAATATATGTTTTATTATTATTTATGGGCGCCAGAATTGGTTACGCTTACCGCTATACCCAATTCAAAATTATTATCAATTTTACTTTACCTTTTAAATACTGCATCTCAGGGATGAGATTCGGCACTTGACGTTTGCCAGCAACAAGAAACTATAGGTAGATATCAGAGAAAAATAAGACGAACCTGAACAATTGAACATAATTTAATTAATGAGAAAAGATAAGAAATTTTTATAATCAATTAATAAACCAATATTATACGTTTAAATTCATTATTGTATCATTATTACGCAACAACCATATAAACGCTTTCATTACTATAAATATTATTGAAACTCAACAAATAAATTTCGTGTATCATTATTCCTATTCTATGTTTGAATGTACATCCAAAAAAACTTTCAATCTCAACCATAGATCTTTAAGTGCGAAAACGTGTAGTGTGCTGTTCTGTTAAATGTTTTGTTTAGTTTACAAAATGGAAGGCAAAGTGATGTGTCTAAGAATCTTTATTATTATTATGCAAAATCTAGTGAATACTTATTTAATATGAATTTAGTGTTTGTGTCCGTTATCAGTGGAGATTGATCAATTAATACTAACGTTTAACCAATAAATTGCTACCACAGACAATTAACCTACGTACAAAAATATACAAGTGAAATGTTTTTATAGAAAAAGTTCAATATACACGTGGAAAATGTTCATCGTTAGTTATAGAGCATAGCATTGAATGTGCTGTTCTTGGAGGAAAAAATGATCAGCTGTGATCAAACAAAAACGAAGTCCAAGATGTAGGAATGATGATATATGTGGTTAATATCGTCAGCAGAGTATCTCTATTATAAGATACCTTGGATAACCACCAGAATAATTGTAATAAGGTAATTATAGTTATAGTTCTTACCAAATCTAGATGATTTCACTAAAGTTCACTTATTTTTAATTATACGGAATGTATTTTATTTTATTTACTTTAAAACGTCGTCTGAACACTTTTGATTAATATTTCTGATAATTTATTTAAGTTATTTCAAATTTTAATAGAAATTTGAGGAGATAAAATTTTACACGTCCACCCTCTAATTCATTTTCACGGCGTCTCCTTAAGCTCCAAATCAACAACCTTTTATTGTTTTTAATTTTGTTTTTCGAGTTCATTTGTTGATAAACAAACATTGTTTTCCTGAATCAATATATCTATTCTTGCGTTAGTATAGACGAAATCACTTTGTTTTTATGCATTTCGAAAAACACACCGAACTACACCGTACGAATTACTAACATAACATTGCTTCTAGCGTTGATCTTTTGACCTTGACGTTTGCTAATAATTATAAAAGTTTATGCGATATACGGGGTTTCCGAAAGTGTCTATAAAATATAAAATTGTAATAATCGAATTTTGTTTGAAAATTTATGTGATGATATATACAGGGATCACCACAATTATGTATAATATTACGTTCGACGTAATTTACTTGTTGGTGTTATTTATTTTGCAATATACTTTAATAGAAAACAGATACTAAATTAAATAGCAATCTCTTAAATTAATTTATCAATTGTATATGATAGTTAAAAATTTCTTGACACGTTCAACTCATGTCTTTACGTATTATTTCTTTTTTTATTGGATGTTTACTAATGAACTACTAAGATTCACACTATTTGTATGATGCTGATTTGATTTAATTTGTCTGATAGATATATTTCACTTTAATATATATATATATATATATATATATATATAACAACAACAAAGAGAATCATGGGTAATTCACGCAAAGTAAAGGGCTACTGAAATAGAGTGGTAACCGTGGACATGCATGTTTCTGGCTCATTTTGCCTCATCAGCACGGCATAACCAAATAATGATGTGAAATTTGGGAGCAAAGATGTTAATCGAAACATGGGAAAACACAAAATAACGGATTTCAGCAGGGAAACCAAACGCTCATTTGTGTCTCCAATTGGAAGATCCCGAGTTTTCAGGACATCAACCAACATCGACACGGAGGCGCATATAGCCCCCCCGCCATGAACCTTCCGACCCATAGTAAATAACAAAGAAGATGTAGGAATATCGCGTGATATGTTAACAACAACAACAAAGAGAATCATGGGTAATTCACGCAAAGTAAAGGGCTACTGAAATAGAGTGGTAACCGTGGACATGCATGTTTCTGGCTCATTTTGCCTCATCAGCACGGCATAACCAAATAATGATGTGAAATTTGGGAGCAAAGATGTTAATCGAAACATGGGAAAACACAAAATAACGGATTTCAGCAGGGAAACCAAACGCTCATTTGTGTCTTCAATTGGAAGATCCCGAGTTTTCAGGACATCAACCAACATCGACACGGAGGCGCATATAGTTAACATATCACGCGATATTCCTACATCTTCTTTGTTATTTACTATGGGTCGGAAGGTTCATGGCGGGGGGGCTATATGCGCCTCCGTGTCGATGTTGGTTGATGTCCTGAAAACTCGGGATCTTCCAATTGAAGACACAAATGAGCGTTTGGTTTCCCCGCTGAAATCCGTTATTTTGTGTTTTCCCATGTTTCGATTAACATCTTTGCTCCCAAATTTCACATCATTATTTGGTTATGCCGTGCTGATGAGGCAAAATGAGCCAGAAACATGCATGTCCACGGTTATCACTCTATTTCAGTAGCCTTTTACTTTGCGTGAATTACCCATGATTCTCTTTGTTGTTGTTGTTAACATATCACGCGATATTCCTACATCTTCTTTGTTATTTACTATGGGTCGGAAGGTTCATGGCGGGGGGGCTATATGCGCCTCCGTGTCGATGTTGGTTGATGTCCTGAAAACTCGGGATCTTCCAATTGAAGACACAAATGAGCGTTTGGTTTCCCTGCTGAAATCCGTTATTTTGTGTTTTCCCATGTTTCGATTAACATCTTTGCTCCCAAATTTCACATCATTATTTGGTTATGCCGTGCTGATGAGGCAAAATGAGCCAGAAACATGCATGTCCACGGTTACCACTCTATTTCAGTAGCCCTTTACTTTGCGTGAATTACCCATGATTCTCTTTGTTGTTGTTATATATATATATATATATATATATATATATATATATATATATATATATATATATATATTTATATATTTTTATATATATATATATATATATTTATATATATATATATATATATATATATATATATATATATATATATATAGGGAAGTTAGTCTTTGCTGTCTTTCGTTCCTATTGTATCTTGTTTGTTAAGTACAGTATCTTAATGTTGTTTTCCCATTTCAGTATTCCTGATGATGAGGACAATCATCCTCGAAAGCCTGAAAATTTTCCGTTGAGAGTACAGTTTTTTCCGTTTCTCTTGCTGCAATAGCCCAATATTCACCACACACTGTATATATATCTAACACAAGTCAATTACAATTTAAGATATGACCGAGTATGAGATTATTGAAAGGAAAATTATTCGAGAGTCAAATTTAAACTAAATCAAACTAAAGAAATTCATTTAAACTTCATAATGTACTTTGTACATATAAACATGACACCGATATATTAAGAATTCCAACTATTTAAGAGAAAAATTTAAAATTTATTGAATAAAATATTTTAGATCACAACTTTTTTTATCAAAATTCAATATTAAGATCTGGCGCTTATTTTTAAAGGAATAATATGAATATTTAATCTTATGAACTCAACATCCTGAGAAGCTGAGTGCTCATTTAAAAAATTTAATAATTAGAAGAGATATAAATGTAAGTGCACTGTGTGACATTATTGAACCTAAATAATTATTTTAAATATACTGGGGCAAATCAAAAAACCTTATTGAAATCAAAGATATAACATAAAATTAAATTAATATAAGATAAATTACAATAAACTTTAATACAGTACTCCTATTTAAAATTTTAAAGAATTCACTTAATATATTCTTAGGCAATACTTTTGGAAAACCCTGCTTTGTCTATGTACTCAATATAATTGAAAAACCCTGTATACATAAAATTTGACACTATTCAATTTCTGATGACATTCCGATGACAATTCAAAAGATATTCAAGGTTAGAGAAATAAATAGTCATTTTAAGGTATTCAGTTAATAAAAGAAATCAAAATCTATTTATAGTAAGGAGATAAAAATTTAGTTTTTTTTTTGGAAAAAGAGAAAGTTTGGTAACCACTATATAATTTGGGTTGTTTACTGAAAAAAAATATTGAGTAACGTTGAATCCTCCGATGAGAGAACTTCTAAGTAGGAGCTCTCCAAAGAGTAACATATAATTTTAGATCTATTCAAAAATTTTGTATTATAATAATTTCAACAGTGATTAATAATAGAAAGCAATATTCGGTAACCCATTTGAATTATGTGCGTGAGTGATAAAAAAAACTTTGTCAAGATTGAAGCAGAGGTGTAAGATCCGGAATTCTAAAGATTTTAGAATTGTACGAGCTGACTGTTATCATCGAATACTGGTGAGTACACTCCAGAATTATCATTTAATTGGAAGATTCAGGCCTTAAAAACAAATTAAATTATAAATGCATCTAAACTTTTCAATTCGCATAGAATATTAAATATTTTGAAGATACAATAAAATAAAGACATTTCGGATATCAGACAAGTCAAGTGAAATTTTTGAAGTTGATTGAACTCTTTCAAAATTTTTTTATAAACTTTTGGTACTAGAGATACGGCGTTATAGTTTGTAGGTTGTTCATTTAGTTTATATCTGGGAAGATACGAGTTGGTTCTTTATTGTTGTAAAAAAAGGAAAACTGAATTTTAAAATTTATTTGATTTATAATTGTAAATACTTGTAAATTTGTTACTCACTATTATAACATTCAAACCATTCAAGAACGTTGATAAAAATTAAACATATTTATCAAATTTTGAAATTTCATTTTAAAAAGTGACAATTGTGTATTATTGGTGATATACGTTGTGAATGTCAAAAAAGGAATTGAATAGCCGTTATAGTCTTGGACAAACAGTCACATTATATTATTAGATAGATCAAACAGAACAAAGAAATTCATATAAAAATTTTATTTTCAATAGCGCATTGAACCCACCGTGAGGAAGAGCGATTCGAGTATTTCATGTTAAATTTATCTTTCAATTAATTACAATTTGATAGCCGAGAAATTTTTGACAACTACTGTCAACTTTTTATATACATAATATATGCCATTTTAAGCCTTGTTTGCAATATAATAAAACTACGCTACTTAAGCTAAGTATACAATAATTGTCGCTACAACGTGAGGAAATTCTAATAAAATTAAACAATTGAAACACATCACATTAATATTAAACCATATCAATATATATATATATATATATATATATATATATATATATACATATATACCACCTTTTCGGTGGTATTTAATAATGTCCGGGGCACTACCATTGTCAATAGAGCAATAGAGGGAGATGATATATATAAATATATATATATATACCTACTACCAATAAACAAATAGTAAATTCAAAATGGTTAGATAATTTTTCAGACACACAAATTCCTGAGGATATAAGTGAATTGTTATCATAAAGGCAAAACTTATCATCACTACCAATATTAAATGCAAAAGACTTACCAATCGAAGAATTCATTTCTGGAATTGAAATAACTATGAATGATAGACCCGAAGACATAAAAGACGGTATACGTGCAGACGTAGTTAATGCTATAACAAATTTTAAAGAAAATCTCAAACATAATAATCATCAAAACAAAAAAGACAAATACTCAAATAAACTTTGGCAAAAGACAAAAAAGTTTGTCCGTAATAATCCCCAAATAACAATTTTGAAACCAGATAAAAGTAACAAAACTGTTGTAATGAATACCGCAGAATATGATAATAAAATGATAGAACTTCTTAAAGATAAAAAATTATACAAAACAATAAAATATGATTTAACCAAAACGAACCAAAATAAAAACAACTCATTTTTACAAAAACTTAAATTAAACAATTCCATCACTAACACAAAATATAAAAGTTTATGTATACACAATGCAACAGCGCCTAAAATATACGGACTACCAAAAACACACAAACCTAACATGCCCCTAAGACCTATTGTCTCATGCATACAATCACCTTTTTATAAATTATCTAAATATCTATCTAACTGTATTTCTAGTATCACTGGTAAAAATGAATGTTACATCAAATATTCATTGACAATATAAAAATACCAAACTATTATGAATTAGTATCATTAGATGTTATGTCATTATACACAAATATACCTGTAGAATTTGCTTTAGAAGTAATTAAAGAAAAATGGAATCTTCTAAGATCACATACGTCTCTTTCTTGTGAAGAATTTATTAATGGAATAAAAATGGTATTATGTAACAACTATTTTCAATATAAAGACAATTTTTACCAGCAAATTGATGGTTGTGCAATGGGCTCCTGATGTATAGCACATTTAGTTATGGAATTTTTAGAAGAACGTGTTTTACAAAACTCTTCTACATATTTAATTTTCTTCAAACGTTACATAGATGACTGTATATTAGCTATACCAGAAAATCAAATACAAAACATATTACATGAATTCCATAACTTTAATTCCGAACTTCAGTTCACACATGAAATATAGATACAGGGTTGCATTATTTATTTAGATTTAACACTAATTAGGAACAATAATAATAACAACATCAAAACGAAACTTTACAACAAACATACATGGTCAGGTAGATATTTAAATTTTAATTCATATCACTATAAAAATCAAAAGAGAAGCGTAGTCATTGGATTAATAGATCGAACCATAAAACTAACTTCTCCTGATTATCGTCCAGAAATTTGAAAGAAAATAGAAGAAATACTAATAGAAAATGGTTTTTCTCAAAGTTTTATTAGAAACATTCAAAAACAACGAACATTGAAATATTACAACGCTTCGAAATTTAAAACCAAGATAAATACCCCACAAAAATATGTAGCATTACCTTATACAAATGAATTGTCAGAAAAATTAAAATATATACTTAAAAACAGAATATTCAAGTATGTCATAAGTCACAATACCATACATCAACTGCCTTCACACCTTTAAAAAGCAGAAACCCAATTAAAAAACAATCTAATTTAATATATTCTATTTCTTGTCTCAATCGTCCAAAAAAAATATGTCGGAATGACCACTCAATCGAATAAATGGTCATACATACACAAAAAATGCTTCAACTGCACTTCATAAACATGAAACAAAGGAAAAACATGAATTTGATTTTCAAAAAACAAAAATTATTTACGAAGACTAAAACATCACTAAATTCAAAATTAAAGAAATGATTGCAATAAAAAATGAACCTGAAGCACTGAATGATAAGAAAGGCATAGAAAAATTAAGCAAAATTTTTCATAACCTTTTACATATATCCTCATAATTATAAAAAATGAAATAAACCAATAATATAATTAATATATATCCATTAACATTTTCAAACAGTCTCTAAATTTAAATATTAGAAATAACGTAAGACACATTGCATTAAAGATAGTTGTCAAGGTACGTACTCTTTTGAGAATTCATAACTACGTTTATTTTAGTTGTCACTTTTAATGTCAATTAAGTATTGTCACTGTTTTACAAATTATGTATTTTATAATTTGAATTTATATTAAAAACTTTTGAGAAAGCCTTATATTTAAGGCGAAACGTCAAATTAACCTACAAAAGTTTTAATCTGAACCTTTCCCAAGAAAAATACTTCAAAAAAAACATATATATATATATATATATATATATATTTCATTCATGTCAGAGGCACGAGAAACAAGAATTCAAAATTACAAATTTCGAAAAACTAACGATTGAAACTATTTTTGAGGTTATATGGTGCACGCGCAAGCGTTCTATTTAAATTTGTCGTGCCACTATCGAGCAGTGTGGGCTGCTCGTGCCTGCAAATCGAACGCCAGTATGATAATATTTGTAATGTCATATCTTATTCTACTTTTTTCTATTCATATTTTTGACACGCGAAAAATTTATTGTTGTTCTTCTTTAAACATGAACACAATGCAATATGTACTGAGGCGTGAAGTAACATGTGTTTTCGTGCATAATTCGAAGTAGATAGAATAAAATGCAATATTTTCCGTTAAAAATTAGTTTATTGCTGAAATAATGTTTTTTTCAGAAAAAGCATACGTGTACCTACATTGTAGAAGGGGATTCCAAAATCAGTCATTATGTCTATTATATCAATTACATCTATACTTTTATATATATATATATATATATATATATATATATATAACAAAGATATTCATGGGTAATTCACGCAAAATAAGGGCTACTGAAATAGAGTGGTAACCGTGGACATGCATGTTTCTGGCTCATTTTGCCTCTTCAGCACGGCATAACCAAATAAGGATGTGAAATTTGGGAGCAAATATGTTAATCGAAACATGGGAAAACACAAAATAACGGATTTCAGCAGGGAAACCAAACGGTCATTTGTGTCTTCAATTGGAAGATCCCGAGTTTTCAGGACAACAACCAACATCGACACGGAGGCGCATATAGCCCCCCCCCTGCCATAAACCTTCCGACCCATAGTAAATAACAAAGAAGATGTAGGAATATCTTTGCTTCCAAATTTTACATCTTTATTTGGTTATGCCGTGCTGAAGAAGCAAAATGAGCCAGGAACATGCATGTCCACGGTTACCACTCTGTTTCAGTAGCCCTTATTTTTCGTGAATTACCCATGAATCTCTTTGTTGTTGTTGTTAACATATCACGCGATATTCCTACATCTTCTTTGTTATTTACTATGGGTCGGAAGGTTCATGGCGGGGGGGCTATATGCGCCTCCGTGTCGATGTTGGTTGTTGTCCTGAAAACTCGGGATCTTCCAATTGAAGACACAAATGAGCGTTTGGTTTCCCTGCTGAAATCCGTTATTTTGTGTTTTCCCATGTTTCGATTAACATCTTTGCTCCCAAATTTCACATACTTATTAGGTTATGCCGTTCTAAAGAGGCAAAATGAACCAGAAACATGCATGTCCACGGTTAGTTCTTATATAAACATGTGTGATAAGTCTTGTCTTTAATGAGTTACAGTGCGATGAATTCTTTTCAATAAACGAACTTTTTGCTGCAAGTGAAATTTATTTCAATAGAAGTAAACACATAAGAATTGAAAAAATAATATATTTCAGAGCAAATGTACAAAATTTGCAACTTCAGTTAAAATTCAAGCATCCCCTCGACGTCTAAAAAATTGCCGAATACGTTCGAAATGGCCTGGGCTGTTGCGAATACCATTACAGCCTCGTGTGATGCGAGTTCAAAGATATTCTACGATTAAGACAGGGGTTGTGTAAATGAGTGATTTTAAGGAAAGAAATATGGTCTAAATAACTTACAGTTACAGTCTGAGCTCGAATATTGAACGCCCTGTAACTCAATAAAGACAAGATTTATCACACATGTTGAATGGCGACTCGTCCACGGCAATCTTTCAGATTACTTTGGAAACACCCTGTATATATCATGTTCATATAATTTTACTTTTAAGGAAGAAACCGTAAGTATTAGCAAAGAAAGTAGACTATTAATAAGAAAGTAAACTATTTAATACATTTGTTATTATTAAAATATATATTATAATAGAAATGAAATTACACTATTGGCAGTTTACATTGTTAATCTGATAAGCATTATACATTATCTGAATCTATAAAATGATTGTCGAGCTCCGATAATTCTTCCTAATTTTTGTTATCAATGAAATTAACTGCGAATTGGATAATTGAAAATTGTCACTAGTTCTATTCAATTTATATTTGAGGATGTGGACTGTACTTTATTTAAATGATGTGGAGTATTGAATATAATTTATTACAATGTTCGCGAATTGTCTCTTTTTATGCCGTCTATGGTTAAGAGGAGCCTCACGTTTTAGGAACCTGAAAACAGTTGGCACCCGTGCCTTGCCACAAAATTTAGGTCATTTTGTGAACAACAAATCTAAAGACCGCAGTGAAATTAAGTGTTGAAATTTTAACACAATATAACATGGTCCTTTGTCTTGGGGATCAGGTATTTTGGTTAAGTTTTATATTGTTATAAAAAAGATATAAGCCATTAAGTGATGGTGTGATTTTGACTGTTTTGACAATTTGTGGTCACCAATCTGGACACCAAAACCTGATCCCCAAAAGGAAGCCTAGAGAATTCGATTCTGAAAATATGAAATCTCAAATCATTATATTTTTTGAGATTTGTTGCACGCAAATTTTTGCAAACGAACATCTTTTTACTTTAGTTCAACCGTTCCACCGTCTTGATGCATGGCGCTGTATTCAACTTCAATGACAGAAGACGACGGTCAATTCTTAGACAACTAATATTATCACTTTCTCTATGGGTCAAATGCTGTTGCCATATGTTTGGTGCTCATAAAAATATCCCAAAATTAGAGTTTAGTTTATTGTATTGTATTTGTGAGTGATTATAATTAAGTAATTTTCCTGCTTCGTAAATGCTGTTTATATTTACTTCACAAGATTGTGTTTAGTGTAGCCTATACATAAAATAATCCACAAATATTTTTAGCTGTTGCTAGTGATTCCACAAGTGCATTATATTTATTGATTTCCATATCAGGGCCTTTTGGTTCCTTCAATAACCTGTACACATGCATCTGTATACATACATCGGCCTTCTGAGTAAGTGAAAAAAACTACATTGGTAATAGTATTAATTGCTTTCTACTAATTTAACGAAATAGACATTTCGTATTCTATTCAAAAAGTAACACAATATGTAATCTTCTATTTTCGAAATGCAGGAATAAAAATGTTATATATTTTTAATCTTCAACTTTTCCAGGTTATGTATTGAAATGTTATACTTTTTGCATTTTCCTCTAGTTTGTAATAAACGGACATGCCTGTTTTTCCATTGACTCTTCTCAATTATTCAAGTAAATTATAGCAAAAGTGTTTTCTTTTATTGAAAACAAAATCAAATCAATTATGCAATATGTTTGTTTAATTGTAGTATTACAAATTTGGAGTACAGAGAAAGTAAGTAGGTAGTGATAATATCTTTTATAATACAGAATGTCTGCTTTTCCACTGACCCCTATTAATAATTCAAATGAATAGTAGCAAAGAAATGCCAATTAATTAGGTAAACTATAAAAATGTTTATTATAGCTATAAACAGACATGTCGGCTTTTTCATTGACCCTTATTAATTATTCAAAAAAATTAAAGGAAAAATTGGTGTATGTTTTTATTGAAAAGAAACAAATAAAAAATAGTGGTGTTTTTAAATGAAACTCAAGGTCTCTAGTTAATTCCACAATATAATACAAGTTATTGAAAATTCTAAAAAATTGACAATTGTTTCGATAAATCAATATCATCGTCAGAATGACAGAAGTTACATTTCATTTTATGCCTACCTGATGTTTAGTAGTTATTTTTGGCTAGACCAAGAAGTAACCTAACTTGTGATTGGCTTAATATATGTTTATAGAAAAAAGAAGAAGATGTGATATTACAAATATTGAAGCTTAGATATTATTAGCCCTATGGTGATATCCTGGATATCATTTTTCCAATTATCAGTATAACTGTGCAATGATATAGAAAACCAGGAAAACTATATCTGCTGATCTTTACAATTATCACTTAAGAAGACAGTTTATTAGTGAAAAGAAACAAGAACTGGGATTTCCTTGAAGAACTGGAAATAAGAAGACATTTAAGAAACCCACAATATGAAGTTTTCAATGAACAGTTAAATCTAGGAAATTCTCCACTAAAAAACTGTCTTCTTAAGTGATAATTGTAAAGATCAGCAGACATAGTTTTCCTGGTTTTCTATATCATTGCACAGTTATACTGATCTTAATTGGAAAAATGATATCCAGGATATCACCATAGGGCTAATAATATATAAGCTTCAATATTTGTAATATCACATCTTCTTCTTTTTTCTATAAACATATATTAAGCCAATCACAAGTTAGGTTACTTCTTGGTCTAGCCAAAAATAACTACTAAACATCAGGTAGGCATAAAATGAATTGTAACTTCTGTCATTCTGACGATGATAATGATTTATCGAAACAATTGTCATTTTTTTAGAATTTTCAATAACTTGTATTATATTGTGGAATTAACTAGAGACCTTGAGTTTTATTTAAAAACACTAATATGAGCATATTCCACGAAGTAAGGGTCGAGACAGTCAATTTCATTAAATAAAAAATATTTTATAAAAATGTCAATAAAATTATTATTACAAGTTTAATGTATTTGTCTTCATATTTATTAATACATGGTTCATCTTCCATTTCTCCTCATAACAAAAAGAAAATAAAAAGTTTATAAAAATATCCATTTTTTACGATTCTATACTCACAAAGGGGTGGTGACCCCCATCGACATTATTGAAGTCTGGATCCACGTAGTTATTAAAATTGAAAAAATATACTTCCAATATTTTCTTTAAATAAATAATATTTTACTTACAATATTATTTTTCCCCCAATTCAGCAAAAGTATACAAATAATCCATTTTATCTTGGAATCCATATTACAAATTTGATATACATAGGTACTGAATACATTTTCTTCGTGCAAACATGGCAACTGAACTATATCTTCTATTTTTTTAATCCTCAGACAAAAAAACAAAAAGTTTATAACTATCCCTTACAGTTACATCAGGCTTCGTTTTAGATTTAGTTTTTTCTTACTGAATAGCTACAGCAAACACCGCTATATGAAAAGTATTTGGACCTATGCGGGCAGTTACATCAGGTTCCGTTTTAGTGAAATTGTCAGTTCTGAAAATGATAAGATATTTGATTTTTGTAAATAAGTCTTATTAGTATTTATACTTACAGTGTGGTATCATGAAACTCTGTTTTATGTAATATTAATGGACCTGCGGGGCAGTTACATCAGGCTTCGTTTTAGTTACATAATCAGAACTGTAAATGAAATAAGAAAATAAGATGCTTCTTTCTAAGTAGGTTTTGCCATTTTTTTTACTTAGAGTATGGTTGTAGTGAAAACTGCTATAGGAAAATTATTTGGACCTGCGCGGACAGTTACATCAGGTTCCATTTTAGTGAAATTGTCAGTTCTGAAAATGAATAGAAATTTGATTTTTATAAATAAGTCTTGTTAGTGCCTTTACTTACGGAATAGTATCAGGAAACTCTGTTTTATTAAAGATTAATGGATCTGCGGGGCAGTTACATCAGGCTTAGTTTTAGCTACATAATCAGAACTGTAAATTTAATAAGAAAATTAGATGATTCTTCTAAGTAGGTTTTGCCATTTTTTTACTTACAGAATAGTTGTAGTGAAAACTGCTACATGAAAATTATTTGGACCTGTGCGGGCAGTTACATTAGGTTCCGTTTTAGTGAAATTGTCAGTTTTAAAAATAAATGGAAAATTTGATTTTGGTAAGTTATAGTCTATTTGAAAATCAAGAGAGAGTAAATTCCCAGAAATGTTTTGCAGTTATCAGTGTTAAAGGCAGTAAACCATAGACGTGCGTTTTCAAAATTAAATTAATATGGAAATAGAAATATTTAATTTGTTTTAGTTATTTATACCTAGATTACCAATTTTAGATAGATAAACATAATTCGTAAGTAGTAATTTAATTTGGGTAAAATGAAGAAAAAGTCAATATTATTTTAGGCATTTTGTTCTAGGCATATGTTTATTTATAAAATATGTATATAATATGTACAGATAATTACAATTATTTATAAATTAATATGAGGAGCTAAAAAAACAATTAAGTAGGTATATGAGAAAAACAAAACCAACCGCAAGGATAAAATTTGACGAGCAACATGCAAAAAATACGACAATATTAAATCTTAAAAAATTAAAATCTAAAAATAAAATTAAAGTACATAAATTAATAATTTTAAAGTTATGGTTCCTCGCACTCTGTGTCAGAAGATTCACCATCTGATTCTAGAGAAATTACAATGGGCTCTATAGTAATATCAATTATGTTATCTAGCTCCCACATTTTTTTTTCTATTTCTGTAACGTGTCTAATACATTTTTGCCAATTTTCACTTGTTACTTCAGATATTGCCTTATTGAAGAGATTTTTAACATCTGATAATTTAAAAGTCGTGTTATTTCTGGCAACATAACCTTTAACTTGAGCCCATATTAATTCTATCGGATTCATCTCACAATGGTAGGGTGGTAAACGAAGGATTTCAATTTCTCGTTTTTTGGCTATCTCCTCAATATTATATTTTTTATAATTTTGCTTATGTTTTTTAGCAATAGTTAACAATTCTGCCCTCAGCATTGTATTGTCAAAGGCTAAATTTTTAGAAGATAACCATTTTGCAATTTCATCCTTTTTCCATTTAGTGGTTGGTAAAGGTTCAAGTAATCTGGAGTGGTAACTTGCATTGTCCATTATAATAACCGATCCTTTTGGTATGAATTGAATCATCTGTTCAAAATATTCCTCAAACACGTCTCCATTCATTTCTTCGTGATAATCAACGGTTTTTTTTTATTCAAATAAGAGTAAACCATTCTCAAGAAAACCGTTTGTACTGCCTATATGACAAATAATTAATCTTTTACCTTTTCCTATAGGTTCCTTAAAACCAGTAGTATATCCTTCTAGAAAAGCTTGATGGGATGATTTTATATTTTTGTCTTTCCAAACTCTTCCTACACAATGTCCTTCATCAACCCATGTTTCGTCTAAATAATAAATGTTTTTATTTTGAGCTTTAACTTGTTGTATTCTTCTGAGGTACTGTCTTCTCCAACATACAATTTCTTCAGAATCAATTATCATTGAGTGTCTGCCCATTTTTTCAAATTTAAAGTTTAACTCATGTAACACTTTCCATAGTTTATCCCGGCTTATTGTGGGTAAATCAACATCATTCGTAATGGCTTGCAAAACTTTATCTAAAGTTGGTATTTGCTTGTTTATAAAAAATGAGTGAACAAGCTTACGAATAGCATTTTTAAAAAACTCGTCCACGTTGACTTTTAATAGTTTTGGTCTACCTGGTTTCGGCTTTGGTGAGGTTACTCCACCTGATTTTTCCTTCTTTAGAACTCTATATATTGTAGATTTTCCATATCCCATTGCCTTAGATGTTGTTTCAACTACACTGTCAATAGTGTTTGAGGGATTTTGATGTTCAAAATAGTGGTACACATTCACTACAGCACTCTTTTCATTGAGCGATAAATGGTCTAGTTTTAATTTTTTCACTGGCGTATACTCACAAACTGCTTCCATTTTTAGTCACTACTATTTGTCACGTTTATCGAAAATCTAATAACTGCATTTCTAGAAACTTAAGCACTATTTAAGTCAAAATATCTGTCATTAGAAGCGGTCGGCGGGCGTAATTTCGGCCGGTAATCCCTTGGCCTACCTGCATAAATCAAAGGGTACCATTTATGACAGGGGTAATTTCGGCCGAGGGGTTGATGTTTACGATGAGATTAAAATATTGGTAATTACGCTTAATAGTTTCTGTAAAATATTAGTTGTGTATTTATTTGGAAATACCTAATCCTGTGTACCTGTCGGAAATACCTTTAATTTACTTATCTCTTTATTCTAATAACTATGTTGTACCTACTTAAGATTATTCCTTTAAATGTATAAAATTCACAAATAACAGGTATAAAATTATTATAGCTAGTCAGTATTATAACTTATCTTTAAGCTACTAGTCTATAGAAAGCATAAAATATATTATTTGTATACGATGGCATCAGTTTCAGTAATTAAGAGTTCACGCGGTTGTGACTTACTAGTTGTAGAAAAGTTTCAGTTTTGTAAACAGGACGTATTAAAAAGTGGTGAAGTACGTTGGAGGTGTATAAAGAAAAATTTAAGATGTTTAGCCAAACTGTACACTGTTGGTGCGGAATACACAGTTACTAGAAGTGAATTAATCCACAACCACGAGTCCGATGAAACTACGTTGGAGAGAAAAATAGTGACGACTTCATGCAAGCGCAAAGCTGAGGAAGACATATCGGAGAAACCTTCAAAAATTATTAAAAGCGTTCTTTCAAATCATTTGCCTGAGAATTTGTCATCGATAGATGTCAGTCTAATAAGAAGAAATTTGTACAACAGCCGCCGTAAGCTCTTACCAGCCCTGCCTAAGGATATTCACGATGTACATTCTGTACTCGATAGTTATGGACCGAAAACCACAACAGGTGAAAATTTTTTGTTTATTAACAGCACAGCTGATAATATCATTGTTTTTTCTTGCCATACAAATATAATAAGTTTATGTAAAATGAAAGATTTTTACATGGATGGCACATTTTCTTATTGTACAAAATATTTTTATCAGTTATTTACCATCCATGGACTGGAAAATGGGCATTATGTTCCTCTTTTGTATTGTCTGTTGCCCAATAAGACCAGTGACACATATATGAGACTTTTTCTGTTGGTAAAATCTAAAATTTTTGAACTTTATATTATTGTTTTTGAACCGAAGGAGGTATTTGTGGATTTGAAATCGCAATTCATAACGCATTGAAAGTTGTCTTTCCCAAAACCAAACTAAATGGTTGTAGATTCCACTTGCACCAGGCGTGGTATAGGAAAATACAATCATTAGGGTTAACCCAAATGTATAAAGATAAAAACTGCGAGGAAAGCAATTGGCTTACTCATACTTTTGGGCTAACTTATTTAGACCCCTCTGAAGTTGAAGATTGTTTCATATTTGATCTCATGTCATACAAACCGGACCATAAACTTATAGATAAATACGCAGACTATTTATTAGAAAACTACATAGCGCCAGAATCTCATTTTCCACCAAATATATGGGCATATGAAAACCCATCAATTAAAAGAACCACAAATGCCTGCGAATCATTCCATTCGCACTTTAATTCTAGTTTTTATTCAAGTCACCCTTCTATATTTATTTTTATAGAAAAATTAAAATATTGTCAGATCGATGCATATTTAAAAATAAAAAATTTAAATATTCCAGCAAAAATTAAAGACAAACAAGTAAAAAACAAACTAAAATTTATCGAAAACATGGTAAATATGCTTCGATCTGACAATATTTCTAGAATTAATTTCGTTAAATCTGTATTGTTGCCATTCTTGCCATTCGGAGGTCGTTAAATAACAATTATCCCTTTCTATTCTGGTTACGCCTATGACGCACGTTAATCCTCTTAGGCCTACTGTAGTAACAATGAAAGATCATAAAATAATGTGATAGTCCAAGAAATGTAATAAATTTTGTATTGAAATTAACAAAAACCATTTAGAATGCATTACAAATATTGAAGTTTTACCGCACGTACTGTACTATAGTTTTGCATACCGAATTAGTTTTTATTCTGGGAATTTACTCTCTCTTGATTTTCAAATAGACTATAGTCTTGTTAGTGTTTTCACTTACGGAATAGTATCAGGAACCTCTGTTTTATTAAATATTAATGGACCTTTGGGGCAGTTACATCAGGCTTAGAGACTACCATTACGTTTTCTTCATTAAAATTATACGGAAAACAATTTCAAAAGTAATTATAAACAATGTTTTAAGTTTCTCCCTACATAACAATATTTGTAATAGCGTGAGTTTGGCAATTAATAAGGAGAGGAGCACTTTGCACGTCAATAATAGTATATTGTGCAACAAGTGGGGAAAGTTCAACTTTTCTCACGAGTGTGGAAGTTTGTGACATGAGCCAAGGGCGAGTGCCGCAAACACCTAAGTGAGAAAAGTACTTTTCTCTCATGTTGCACACTATACTTTTTCTACACCTGCACAAATTTAAAGAATACAAGTAAATAGTTTCTACATATAAATGTATGTAGTGTGGGAAACGTGCCGTGAGAAATAATATTCCTCACATATATGGTTTTGAAATTAAGTAAGCTATGAGAAATACGCTACTTTTCATAGCAGTTGTAGGAAAACAGTTTTAACAGTAGTTATATGATCTGTGGATGTCACAGACCAACCCTTGGTCTGTGTTCAATATTGGATTTTATAAGATATGAGGATGGTTATCTACTTTTTAGCTTGTCATAGCCTATGGCCCATAGGTAATCGTAGTTGAATAAAATTAATGAATGAAGTAGGTAACATTACATTTTAAAAATCTTTTAACCATAAATGTTTTGAAACTTTGTCAAGTCAATAGTCGAAATTGCCTTGCAAATTATATGATTATATAAGCATTTAAAAAATCTAAAAAAATAAGAAACCAAATTATTAGTAAAAGATTACTTAGTCCACCTACTCTAGAAATGGCAATAGCGCTTCTAAATAGAATAGGACCCGTAATACTCGCTCTAGTGAGGTGAAAATCAAAAGAGTTCAACTGTGAGACACTCTGAAAAATATTCAATTATAAAATTGTTCACTTGTGTACACTCCCGAAGGTGTATCGTGCTAGCAACCCGGAATTTCTGCAAAAAATGTTGCACTTCATGTACCATAGTACCCGTTGTACTAGCTGTAGTGAGCTGAAAATCAATAAGGTTCATCTATAGAAAGATCTGAATAATATCCAATCATAAAATTGGTGACTTATTACACTTCGGGGGCTGTATCGAGTTATACAGACAGGATTTTTTTCTAAAAACCATTTTTTGTGTGGTTCTTGCTAAAAAACGTAGAAACAACACAAAAAAATCCAAAATTACAGCTTTTTTTTAGATAAGCAAATACTTTTCTCGCATATTAGATGGGTTGGATGGAAAAGTAATAATACCAATAATGTGTTATACAAAAACAAAAAATTATTCACCATTCCGGTGATTGAACATATGTGTATCTGTCATTTTATAGATGGAAAAAAGAGAATGAGCCAACTGTTTCTTTGTACAATGAAGGAAAAATGTTTCAGTTCCAATCTCCACAACACACATGATCAATATTTGCGAACAAGGTAGAAGCAAACTTGTACATGTTGATTGTATGTTTGCTTTTGTACTGTATATATCGATCTCCCCACAATATATACATTATTATTTGTCATTACAGATCTTTCACTTCACATTTTTTATTAGTTGTTATAATTGCTTTGTAAGTTTTTTAAAACGTTTGCTATTTTAACTTGAAATTCCTCACTGTACTTTACTTTCCTCTTTCTATTAAATGTAAAGCATTGTATTACAATTAAATATTTCTTTGTATATTCAAGAAATTTGGACACATTTTTTTATATCATTTGTTTTTAGATAAAATTGAATATATTCACACATGCAGTTGAAAAAAGAGCCTACATGTCCAATAAAATTTGGAAGCAACCAACAGAAACTCTGAAACTGATTAGATTGAGGCAAAGTTGTGACACGACGTTCTGTGTTTTCAAACTAAATGGCCTATTCTCAATCATGATAATTTGCAACTTTTCGGCAATTTAATTTTCTTAGCATGAAACAAAGAAAAATTATAATTATGAAAACATTTTATTATGTTAATATAAATGGTACAAATTTTGAAAGGCATTGTTCTTACATTATATAGGGTGTCCAGAATCTCTCCTGCGAAATGAAAACTACAGTTACTAGAGGTGATTTTAAGTCGATTTAGCTCAAAGTACCTCAATCCGTAAATGCTTCCTAATGGAGCTACAGCCCTTTGAAGAAGACGTCCTCTTATGAGTTTTCTTCAAATTACTCAAAAATACCGTTACTCAAAATATTCAAACTTGGTATAATCGATAAACAATTACAAACCAGTCGTTTGCTGTAAATAAAATTTTTCCAGATCCATCACAAGGGTGTCAGTTGGGGTATTTTTATTAAAAAAAAAATTATTTTCAAGTTTTTCATGTATTCGACACCGAATTTGGAAAATTGAACATAATTTTCATAAAAAATGTTCTCTTCTTTCAAATCGATATCATGAACCGTTTTCGAGAAAAATAAATTTAAACCTTTCTGTAATATGAAGTTGGCTTTGAAAAATCAACAAATTGCACAGGTACTGGTAACAAAAGTCGTAAGTATGAAGTGGATTATTTTGGAAATTTTAAGTTAATTTTATTTCGTGAGGGTATAAAATAACAATCAACATTAAAAAAAACAAAGTTAGAGATAATTACCAGAAATAAGAGAATTAATTTTACAACTGATGCTCTACATGACGACCATTTGTCTCAATACACAAATTTATTCTTTTCTCTAAAGATCGTTTAATTTTAGCCAAAATTCCTGCATTAATTCTAATTTCATTACAAGCGTTTTGAATTCTTTGCCACAGCTGATTACAGGTTTTTATTGAAACAACATAGACTAATGATTTTAAATAACCCCAAATACAAAAATCACAGGGGTTTAAATCTGGAGATCTTGGGTGCCAATTAACTGGACCACCTATTCCAATCCATTTATCGTAATAGTTATTGTCGAGATATTGACGAACCTCTCTACTAAAATGAGCTGGGCAGCCGTCGTGCATGAACCATAAATTATTCCGAATCATCAGGGGAACCTCATCTATTAAATCAGGTAAAACATTTTGTAGGAAATTAAGATATTCTTGTCCTGTTAAATGACTAGGAAGCTCTACGGGTCGTAAAAGCTGATTACCGATTACATATATCCAAACATTTATACTAAATATTTGCTGGTGCTTTTTCTGTAATGTTGCATGAGGATTATCACCAATGTAGGCATAGTGATGTGCATTATGTAAATTAAAAATTCCGCTCTAGTAAACGTAGATTCATCGCAAAATAAAATATTGGAAAAGAAATTAGGATCCTGATTTTTTTGTTCCAGTTTTAAAAATTTATGCGGGCAGGGAAATCACCATCTACCATGGCATGAACTTTTTGAAAATGGAAAGGATGAAGGTTTTCTTTATGAATATTATTCCATATGGAAGACTTGGAAATGCCAGGATATATAGCAGCAAGTCTTCTGGTGCTAACCTCAGGATTCTTTCCGATTTAAATCGAAATATCGTCTTCGTATTCCATGGTCACATCAGGCCGTCTACCAGTTTCAGTATTTTTAGGTACTACTGAGCCAATTTCTCTTAATCTTTGGCTTATGGCTACAAATGTTACGCGAGCAGGATGCCTTCTGTTTGGAAATGTTTCCACATATCTTCGCTCTGCTGTACGAGCGTTATATTGTACTTCCCCATAAACTAAATGCATATCAGCATATTCTTCATTCGAAAAATAAACCATTTTCATCAAATCAACTATTATTTTTTACCTTTCACACACAATAGCAATACTAACTGTTTAGAAACAAAACAATTTGACACCATGTTAGATTTTGTTGATTTTTCAAAGCCAACTTGATATTACAGATTATAATCCAACGTGATTTTAAGTAAGAAACACAAAAAGTTTAAATTTATTTTTCTCGAAAACGGTTCATGATATCAATTTGAAAGAAGAGAACATTTATTATGAAAATTATCTTGAATTTTCCAAATTTGGTGTCGGACACATAAAAAACTTGAAAATAAATTTTTTTTAATAAAAATACCTGTTGGCCCCCCCAACTGACACGCTTGTAATGGATATGGGAAAAATTTATTCACAGCAAACGACTGGTTTGTAACTGTTTATTGATTATACCAAGTTTGAATATTTTAAGTAACGGTATTTTTGAGTAATTTGAAGAAAACTCATATGCGGACGTCTTCTTCAAAGCGCTGTAGCTCTCTTAGGAAGCATTTTCGGATTGAAGTGATTTGAGCCAAATCGACTTAAAACCACCTCTAGTAACTGTAGTTTTCATTTTGCAGGAGAGTTCCTGGACACTTTGTTATATTCTGTAATAAATAAACTGTTTATATGATTATTGTTTTATTTTTTCCATTTTAAGCATTTATGGTCCATCATTTGATATTTCATTCAATTTAACTCAACATCTAATCATTATTGAGTTAATTGAGTTAAATTAAATGAAATGTCAAATTATGGACTCTAAATTGATATTTTGAAATAAAATAATTAAAATACAGTAGATTTGAATATACCGCCAAAACCAAAAATTACAGAAATCTTTTCAACATCACTCAATTGATCAGTCGACAGGCTCTGTAGATGACGCCACAATCAGGGTCTTATCTATCTGTTGGTTATCCGTATACTGCTTACCTTGCCCGCATTCGCAGGTGAGATTTAAATTTAAGAGTCATCATTGTGCTCATAAACCCGTTCTCTTCCAGAAAACCGTTCCAGACACTCCGACCGCCCGTACCGCAAACCGAGGTGAGTTTTATTTCACTTATGGTATATGGTTCTCCCCGTTGAACCCGAGGAAGTGTAAGTAAGGGGAAACCGTAAACTGCTACTGGGAGGGCTGAGGATTCACGTCCTAGTACTGGTCGCGTTTGTGCTCTCAGCCGTCCAATCATAGGAAAAACTGCCACGGGGGGGGGGGGGGAGTTGAGTATTCACGCCTAATGGTAGTCGTGTTTGCTTCGTGAGCCGTCCGTCTGGGGGAAAACTGTTACTAGGGGGCTGAGTATTCACGCCCTATTGACAGTCGCGAGTGTTCGGGATTTTAACATGGCGAGATCAGAGCGCCGTATCCTCGAAAGTAGAGCTTTGACCGACCTAGAGCGTCGCTTGCACGCCGTATTAGTTCTGTTCGGCACACACCTCCTTTTCATCAATGCGCTAACCGTTCACCGCGTCCCTCATTCTGTTTACGCTTGCATTTGCTTTGATTTATTCACCGTTATACTAGCGACTTGTTTGCCGCTCATTACATCCCGCATCACCGTTGTAGTTAACCGTAAGAGACCGTTTAAACCAGTAGAGTAGTTAGTATTAGTGCTTTTGCCCCGCTCACCTGAATAAGTGGTCTGATCGTTTAGTTTTGTTGTTTATTTTTTTCCGATTGCTCATTCTTTTTCTATTTTTTATCTTGCTGAATAAAGGCTCTTTGTGGATAGGTAACGTTTGGTTTTCTTTTTCAACTCCAATTACCACTAACCTCCGCATAAGGTACGAACTTCAAGCAGCAAATACCCAGTTTCCGAAACCAGGAAGGCAAGTAAAATCTGCCCGACTGCCCGCAACACTCTTGTCACCACCATAAGTGACCCCTGGAGTCTTTTACTCCTTCACTGACGCATCCCGGAGCAAGTGCACTATAATAAACTGGCGCCCGAGACAACCCTTTGCCTGTAGTCAAGGCGTCAATCCGGAAAGTAGCGACGCTAGAGCCTTACACTTTTATGTAATATTTGTTTGGTTTTGTAATATATTTTTGAGAAATTTAGATAGATTTTCGAAAGGCGATTGAACACACGACAAAATGGGTCTAAGGGGAATACCGTCTTTGTGCAGTTTTGGTAATCCATAAATTCTTCGTTCTTGAGAATTTGAAATTTTTGAACCTGATGAAATATACATGTTATTTTCCCAGTGTGATATTAGGTCGTTATGATTTTTTTGGTACGATTTAGTAGGCTCATTTTTCTGTCATATTGTATGTTTGACATAATCACTGTTGTGTTTGACTTATCAGGTTTTAGAATTTTTGAATGAATATTTGCTTTTAGGAATTATTTAGTACCAAGTGTCAAAAAGGTTACTTTACACTGAGCAAAATACCCTAATTAGATTTCTTTCTTAAGATGCCCTTAATAACTGGTACAAAAAATCAAATAGTGGTTAGAATAATTCAAGTGATTACTAGCATGTGCATAATTATCACAAGTATGTTGACTTTGTTGAAACATTTTTATAACAGTTATTCGATAAAATGATGTAGTTAACTGGAAATCTAATTGCTGTTATTATAGTCATTTCGTTATAGACCTCATTGAATTGTTTCAATTCAGCACCTACTAGTCCTAATTAGGTATCCACTTAACACTATTCAGTCCCAACAAAATAGATCACCTACTTACAATTATGCAGTCCTCGTATAACGGTTATTAAGATATCGAATAATTTTTTTTAAAGAAACGGCTTTTTAGCATCGAAATGCATTTTTTTCTGGTCCGAACATTACCGATGTGATTGTCGATCTCGTCTTATTGGTTATTTGTGGTTGGAACCTTGGAACACCCACGCGCCGCGAATTTCACTTTCACATTTGGTTTAGGAGTGTTGAGTGTTGAAAGTTTGTGTGCGGTGTAGGTGATTATTTGCAGTTTTTGCAATTAACTGTGAGGTTAGGTTGAATACGCCAACAGTGTTAAATTGGGTTGAGTATATAAATGACGTTCAAAAACCTATTAATACAGTGGCGATTAAGTGACTATATATCTGACTATGTTCACGTCTCTTATACACCAATCAATCGAAATACTAAAACATTTATAAGTATGTAAAAATTACGTATCTCATCCTTCTTTAAGTTTATTTTGTAGAAAACATTTTTATTTGAATTGTTGTATTTTTGTTATAAGCTTCTTCAATCTAAGAATTTTTGGGGGCTTTGATATCTAAACTTAAGTGGAAAATATGTTTATTTGATTTTATATCTATCATGTTGTATTTTTGTAGTTATCTATAGTTAGTTCCATTAATTTGAATATTTTGTTATATTTTGTTAATATAAATGTTTTATAGCAAATTTAGTTTTATTTAGATAATTATTCGAAAATATAGTAATCTTTATTGTATTATAGTCTAACCGCTATTAGAAAAGTTTATAATACTTATAAAAGTGCACTCGATATCGGTTATATGACATATCATATTCTTAAAAACATCTAATAACGTTGACTTTTTACCAGTATAATTTTTTCTAGAAAATCCCATAATCTAAATTCAGTGCCCTCGATTCCGATTGTACATAATTCCGTTTGTTATTTGAAAATCTAATAACCTTTACTATATGACAATACAATTGCTACTAGAAAAGCCGATAATATTTATTAAGTGCACTCAATAACAATTATATGAAATTATGTTTTTTATTTGAAAATCCAGTAACCTTCACTATATGACAATATGGTTGTTATTAGAAAATCCTCTAATATCTATTAAGCTCACGCGATAACAGTTGGACGATATTCTGTTTTTTATTTGAACATCTAGTAACGTTTACTATAGGACAGTATGATTGCTATTAGAATATCTTATAATACTTATTAGGTGCACTCGATAACGGTTATACGAAATTCTTAAAAATTATATCTATTAACAGTTATTCAGTGGTGTCCAACAAAGTGACTTTAATAACCATAATCATGAACTTACTTAATGCCCATTTCATGCAAGTTTCTAATAACTGTTATTCAATTTTTGCTAACGGTTAATGGAAATTTCTTTTAGTGTAGTCACGAGTGCCTTGTGAAACGCGTGACTAAAGAAGATTTTCACACGAGATGCTTACTATACTCTTTCTTCGCCCGCAGGAAGGAAAAAATCATATTATATTTTAATTATATTCATAACATGGCGGACGATGGCTGATAACTGACTGATATCAAATGACACAGAACAACAGAATTATCACGGAACATGAAATTTAACATACAAAAGATACACTTGATTTTGGTTTAAAGCCCCAAATATAAACGAGATGTGACTTTTCGCCTTTTAAACACTAGTTTTTAAAGAATCGTTTTGTGCATGTCAAACCCTTGTTCAAAATGCGTTTTTAGTAACGGAAGTAGAAAAAATTTGTTTTTATGATTTGTCATTACGTTACAACGTAGATTGTCTTTAAGATCTGGGGGCAGGTTTGTCAGTGCGATTTCAACATTAGTAATAATTTCAGAAATACGCAGTTTTTCAAGCGGTAAAGCAAAATTTGGTCACAGACTAAGAATTTCTGCAACATAGTCGGAAGGCGGGGTTGGTTTGTAGTTGGTTTGCTTATTTACTTGCTTGCGCTTGCTTGTCTGCTTGTAGGTAGCTTTCTGCAGCCCAATGGAGAAATGCAACCATCGAGGGTCTGCCTCCTCGTAGCACCGCTGGATATGTTACCGCTGTTGATCCTCAGTGACAGCAGTGTTGACCATGACCAACCAAATGACACTCCAATAATCCACGCTAAGGTGTGAGGAACGTGCCTACGGTTGAATGGCCGCAGGGCATGCGACCGCGAACGTCCCCCTGGGGGTACCAGGCGACACCCCCTTGGAAAAAGCCTTTCCCTGGCATGCGGGGCGGGGCTCTCTTCTCAGGGTGGGTTCAATTCGCTATCAAAAATATTTTTTTTATAAATTTTAATTTAATTTCAAAGTATTGTCCAAATTAACAGTTAATAATTAATTTTGTTCCGTATTGTCTACTCAGTAGTATCTTGTGGCTGTATATTCAAGATTATAAATACTATTTCATTACTTTCTGACATTTACGATGTATGAATAAATTGTCTTTCACCAATAATCCACAAATTGTTACTGTCAAAATAAAATTTCTATTTATATAAATATATGTAATTTCTATCAACGTTTCCAAATAATTTAAATGATTTCCAATCTAACTAAAAATTTAACGTTTATATACAATTACCAAATCAACAAATTCAAATCTTAGTTTTCCTTTTTTATGACAATAAAATCGAATCTTTCCACATACAGATTAAATAGAAACAACTAGAACACCTTATATCTAATTCCGAAAGTTTATAAATTTTTCAAAAATGTTCAAACAACTTCGAACAGTCACTTGACTTAGCAAATATCAAATAATTAATCACAATCCTGAATGTTTTTGATTATATCTTCGAATCGTTCACTATTCAATACATATTGTTAAATTTAGATGCATCTAGTTAAATTTGTTTAAGGCCTGAATGTTTCAATAAAATAGTAATCTGGAACGGACTCACCGGTTCTAGATGGTAACAGCAAACTCGTAATATTCTAAATAATTTAGAATTCCGGATCTTTCACGGATGCACACACGCACAGAATTTAAAATGGGTACCCAATAAAGCTCTCTATTATTTAATAATATATGGTTTGTTTTATTTCTTGAACCTAATTTTATTATATTTTTCGGAAATATTATTCTTGGGATTCTATGGTTCAGTACGAAATTGGAAAGTTATGTGGGTTTTTATTTACATTTTCGATTGACGTTTCGGACAGGCGTCCTTCATCAGAAACTTATTCTACAAACAGAACGTTTACAATCAACATATTATACAATATAAACTTCTTTTTAAAAACTTATCATAAAACAAACGCTTGCAAGTGCATGTCAACATATATGACAAAACCAAATTTTGATTAAAAATATTTAGAATCAAACAACCACTCTCACAAATGACGGTCCAATATATTATGTTAAAACGTTACATATTTTGCAAGAAAAACAACATTTATCGAAGTACAACTAGTATTTGTATCGTATACATTAATTAAGATTTAAAAAGATGAGCAAAACAAACTCATTTGACCTGAATGTTTATATTAGTATGCTTTTGGCATAAGGCGCTTGTTATGTTATCGTCTGCATTTTTAACTTATAACAATTTTTGAAGTTGATACTTATTTGATTAAATTAAAATAAATCATCGATAAGTTTTTTGGTCGGATTTGGAATTGATAGAATGTTTGTTTCTTTGGATTTCTATCATTTCGTAGAACTCTCTTTTTTCATTGCTTTTGGTTCGTAGTATTTTTGTGTTGTCATAGTCGAAGGTGTATTTGTGTTAAGAAACGTGATTCGTAAGAGGTGTCTGGGTTTCTTTGTCGTATTTGTGGCCATTTAGGCAAGTTTTCAAATATTGACTGGTTTGCCTAATATAAACACCTTCACAGTCTTTGCATGGAATCTCGTAGATAACGTGGCATTTTTTGGGCTTGGGAATTTTTGATTTTAGTTCGCTAAAATCAGATTTTAAAAGATTTTGTCCTCTGTGCGTTACTGTTATGTTGTGTTCTTCAGAAGTGCTACCAATTTTTTCTGAAAGTCCTGAAATGTAATTGTAAAAACCTCGAACAAAAGTTCTGAGAGTGCATCAAAAAGACTTTTGTACAAAAAACCTTGAATTTATTAATTACTGATACAACAAAAAATTTGATAAATTCACAAAATGAAATAACAAAAATAACTAATTATTTAAAAATGATTTTACCACAACAGACTTTAGACCAATTCATATCAAGAGAAACTTCACAAATTGAAGCAGTCTTTCAGAAATTAGATAGAAAAATATTAAAAAAATTGATAACCTAAATAAAAACAACAAAAAACCAACAAAAGATAAATCTGGCTGGATCGAAAATCTGACTGACACTATAATTCCCGACTCTGTTGCAAAAATTCTCAGTCCGGGGCCAAATTTTGCTTTACCGCTTGAAAAACCAGAAGAGTTACCTATTTCTGAAATTATTACTAATGCTGACATCGCACTAACAAACTTTCCCTCAGATCTTAAAGACAATCTACGCTCTAAATGTAACGTAATGACAAAGCATACAAACAAATTTTCTCTACTTCCGTTACTAAAATGGCATTTTGAACTCGGGTTTGCATTCCAGTTCGAACTATTGTAGAGTACGAACGTGTGCGATTGTGTTTAGCAAAACAAACCGTCTTTGCCTTTTAAATTTAATACGCGAATTTGTGGTTTGTAGATTAATATTATCTCAACCATACTGTAAGTATAAATTGTTACTTTACTTTTTTGGTTAAACAATTACCGCGGCACTGGTCTGGGGATGGCCGGTAAGTACAGGCCTAGCGGTAAGGATCCGCCATGAAATTTCAAATAATATTTACGTTGAAGATGTCGTATTTTCAGAAGAAAATAGTATGGATGAATCTCATAATGTTTTAAAATGCGATAATTCTGTTGTTAATAATTCCAAAAATGTCAGTAACGAGGTTAATAAAAACTCGCACTCGAATTCTTTCCAATTTAGTAGTCAAACCAGTAATCATTTAATACTTCTAACCGATTTAATTCTAATGGTGGCGGACCTTATTTAATACTTCTAATCGATTTAATTCTAATGATAGCGGACCTTATTTTATTTTTGTTCAACATATTGACTTGAATATAGGCCGTTTACATCCTATGAAACTTGGAGAAAGATTACTTGCCCTTTCGAACTATATGATCGAAATATTATTGAAAGTGTTTGTGTTGTAGGAACCGTATTAAGATCGAAGCTGATTCGAGTCTTGTAGCAAATAAGTTATTAAATGAACATTTCTTTAAAGAAAACAACCTAATTGCCTATATACCAAATTATTTGACGGAAAACGGGGTCTTGTTCGTGGCGTAGATACTACATTAAGTGAAACTGCCCTATTAAACGTTATAAAATATAATATTACTGTTAGAAGAGTCAAAAGAATGATTCGAGTAATCCAGAAAAACGATATACCGGAGAGTGTTCCACGACAAATGGTTATTATCACTTTCGCGTGAAAATTAATTCCTCAATTCATCTATATCAATAATGTTAGGTGTCCAGTTGAGGTTTTTGTAAATCCGGTTATGCAATGTTTTCAATGCCTACGTTATGGTCGATCAGCTACCCCGTGCAAATCAAGAAAACGTTGTAAAAAATGCGGAAATGAGGAAAAAAATGATTCTCCTGATAAATGTACGAAATTTTGCATTTATTGTAAAAATAACAACCATGAGTCGTTTTTAAGGATTGTCCTGAATATATAAAACAAAAAAAAACCGAAAGAAGCTATGGCAAACTTAAATATTTCTTTTAAAGAAGCTGATAAAGTACTCGAAAATCCATGTTACTCCAGTCTCGTTCAAAAAAATAAATTTGCACCGTTAATAAACTCCGACACAGAGCTCCCTTCATTGAAAATTGCCTCCCACTATCAATCTAATCTCGCTACGGCTCATAAAAGTAGCATTACTAAAAAACACTATTCAGCCCCGATTGTCAGTCCTCCGAAGAGAAGGAGAAATGATGAGAATAGGTCTAATTTTCCTCCTATTCATAGAGAGTTCTAGACAAATTTTTGTGCGGGTCCAGTATTTCAGTTTGGATAACGTGAACCTTCAAATGAGTTCAATAAATGCATAAGCCAGCTCAGTGCTACATTAAAATCCTTAATAAAAGAAAGCTTTCAAAATTTTGCTAAGTCTTCTCTAAATATGGCTACTAACCTTGAAGTGAATGAAATTGAATTTTAAAATAAAGTTAAAGAAATTGTAAATAACATTTTTGCATAATTAAAATGACCTCTAAAAGCATTAAAATTATTCAGTGGAATATTCGATCGATTAACGCTAACAAATATTCTTTACATCAATTGCTGTTGGAAGAACATTTTGATATAGCAGTTATATCGGAAACCTGGTGCACACCTTTAGATACTGTTTGTTTCAATAACTTTAGTGTAGTGAGCAGAAGCAGAAGTAGGGGATATTCGTGGTGTTGCCATCCTCTTATCCAATAATATCAATAACGAATCTATTTCATTATTTGTTCTTAATTATAATCCAAGCTTGGAAGTTTGTGGTGTAAATATTAGAATTGATCAGAGAAAGTATTCGATATTGAGTGTGTACCGACCGGCAAAAGTAACAGCGCAAGATTACGTTAATCTTTTTTCGCAAATTAATAATGACTTCAAAGCCTACAAATCCAATCTAACTCTTTCAAATTTTAACGAGTATAAGAGACATCAAGTTATCTGTGAACGCACTTTCCGTTCAAAAGACAAATCTAGCTGGGCAAGATACTGCTCCACTCTTAACAGACAAACTCCTTCCTCAGACATTTGGAGAAGAATAAATAAGATTCAGGGACGCAAAAGCTATACCGCTATTGATGAATCTATGGTAGAACGACTTTTAACAAAAATTGCTCCTGATTATGCACACCTAACTATAAAAATTCCGAACAACCACATTGATTCTCACTTTTTGCTAACTTCTATTATACCTGACGAGATTGAAGCAAATATCAAAACCTCAAAAAATACATCTCCCGGTATTGACGGGATAAACTATCTCTTTTAGCAAATCTCCCCGTAATTGCTAAACATTATCTCTGCAAAATATATAACAACATTTTACTTGAAGGGGATAATTGTGATTTTCTCAAACAATGCCTGGTTATTCCTATACCCAAAGTAAACGACCCCACTGCCTTCAGACTTATCTCTCTCATGTCTTGTATATCGAAAACGTTTGAACGTATCATGAAAACTAGACTAGAATGGTGGTGTGAAAGCAGAAATTTGTTTCCGATATCCCAGTTTGGTTTCCGGAGGAAAAAAGGAACTATCGACTGTCTTTCGCAGTTAACAACTGATATCCAGTTAACTTACTCAAGCAATGGTTATGTATCTCCCCTATTTCTTGACATTTCGGGCGCTTATGAGAATGTCATCTTAAATATACTTTTCAAGAAACTAACGCACTTAGGCATTCCAGCTATGTGTGCATATGTTTTGGTAAATTTATTTGTTAATAGGCAAGTATTCGTCCGGAGCAACGATAGACTGATCGGCCCAAGAGTAGTTCGCCAAGGCTTACCTCAAAGCTCTGTTCTTAGCCCTCTTTTGTTTAATTTATACACCATGGACATTCATGGAATGGATATTAACTGTGACATCTTACAATATGCAGACGATTCATATTTTTATACCATGAAAAACTCTTATGATCAATGTATTGATTCTACAAAACAAATCATATATGGTAATAGAGAATATTTTTTTAATCATGGACTTGATCTTACCCCGAATAAATCCGCTGTGGTATTCTTTACTCGACATCGTTTACCGATGCTATCCAGAGTAATATATGATAAGTAGCCTAAGTATACCCGTGCACAATCATTTTACCTATCTTGGTATTACACTGGATACCTAACTTACATGGAATGAACACATCAATAAATGTTCAATTAAATGTGAAAAAAGCTTAAATGTTCTCAAAGCAATTAATCGATATCAATGGGGCGCTGACCCTAAAGTTAATTTAGTTTTCTATCGTGCATATACTAGATCCATTCTTGATTACGGTTGCTTCCTATATGGGTCTGCCACAAACACTCGACTTAAAAAACTAGATCGAATTCAGTATAAAGCCCTGAGGTTGGTTTTGGGTGCACTTAAATCCACACCCACAGAAAATCTCTTAGCTGAATGTACGGAACCTCCCCTGCATTTAAGACGAATATTTTTAGCTGAGAAGTTTATCCTTAAATGTCAAGCTAACTATCAGATTAAACTACTGCGAAAGATATCTGACATATCTAAGTCTAATTTAGTTGACAAGTGATGGCACAATAAAAATTCTCCAACATTAGCCGTAACATATCCCAATGTCTCCTATTTAGATACTTCAGCGGAAAATACATTCTATCAAGCCTCTTTTAATATCTCATATTCCCGGGCCACCGTTTGTTTTCCTTCTTTTGATGGTAATAACCCCATTGCTCTTCATGAACTAATTGGAAAGTTTGAAAAACCATGCAAGATATTCAGAGATGGTACGAAGTCAAAATTACTAATCGGTTGTGCTGTATACAAAATATATTCAAAACTATAAAGAATCTCTAATGTTTAAGTTAAACCAGCATTGTTCAATATATTCCGCAGAACTATTTGCAATACACCAAGCTCTAGAATGGGCCGTTAAAATATAAATCTCTGATCAGCAAGTGCTAGTCATGTCTGATTCAAAGTCTGCGTTATCTGCTATAGAAAACTCACAAGAATGGGCTCGTTGTAAGAATTTTAGAAAATCAACTAAAATAACACGGAATGAATAGTTCTGTTTGTTTTATTTGGGTAAAGGGACACATTGGTATTTTCGGTAACATTAAAGCAGACTATTTTGCTAAAGAAGCGATCTTAACAGGTACAGGAATCAGTTGGCTAGATAGAAGTGATCTAATAGCAATATGTAGACAATGTTCGAAGCAATATTGGGATATTTAATGGCACGCCTTCTGTAATCGAAGCAATTATATTTATACCTATTGAGCCTTTTGCTGCAAGAAGTTATCCCAATAGAAACATCTACTCCATGTTCGTCAGATGTATTTTCATTCATGCCACTGTAAAAGCATACCTTCACAGATTCAAACTAAGTGAATTGGAATTTTGTGATTGCGACGGCAATGTTGATGACATCAATCACTGGATGTTTGTCTGCTTACATAATGACGATGAGGTTAAGTATTTGATGAAATCCCTCGTAAAAGAACGGATTCCGCTCCCTCAGAATCAAGCTACAGCTTTTTATCTCTCTCGGCGAAATCTTAGGCTAAACCAAATCATATTGGAGTTTTTAAAAAAGACTAAAAGAAGAATTTAGTATTGAATGTCTGTTTCTGTTTCTGGTTCACTGTAGATATGTTCAGCCTTGTTCCTCGTGTCTATCCCTGTGTTATACATTTCCCCTTCTATCCGTTGCCCGTTTTGTCCATTATAAAGTCGGTATGAAAGGCACCTTAGCGTGAAAAGGGTCCCTGTGTTATCTTGTTGTAATTTATCCACTACTAAGACCCATCGTTAAGTTGATTATGGCCGTGAATGGAGACTACTTGCTTTGTCAATGCAGTGTTTACAGTATACTTTAACAATATATATATATATATATATATATATATATATATATATATATATATACCATGCCTATCCTCCTATGCTAACTATTGAAACAAGCTGTATAATAGATACGTGGCTGGATGGATCAGGCAATCCAAAGCCATTTAAAAAAAACACGGGTTTGACATGCACAAAACGACTCTTTGAACAGTAGTGTTTAAAATGCGAAAAGTCAAATCTCGTTTATATTTTGGATTTTAAACGTCAAATCAAGTGTATCTTTTGTATGCTAAATTTCATGTTCCGTGATAATTTTGTTGTTCTGTGTCATTTGATTTGTCAGTCAGCCGTCAGCCATCGTCCATCATGTTATGAATATAATTAAAATATAATATAATTTTTTCCTAAAAAAATTGAATAGATGAGGCTTTTACTTGATGAAGATCCATACTGAACGATGAAATAAAACAATATAGTTTTTTTAAATCTTCATATATTTGACCTAATGTTCAATTTAAACTTGTTGACGCGTTTCACTAACACAGTAGCTTTGTCAAAACGAATGAAGGTAAAATATAAAAACGTAGCTATGACAAGAAAAAATTAGATTCTAACTATTCAAATCATTTATTAGAAAACCAACACATTTTCGACCCAAATTTTGAAATTCTCCATGTAGTCGGTAAATCCTTTAGTTTAAATTTATTAGAAGCCCTAGAGATTAACAAAAATAAATATTCAGGTAATCTCCTTAACGACCTAATAGATATCAATCAGTCTCCTTTATTGAACCTCTTTACCTAGAAGATAGCTTAGGAATGTTTGTAGTGAATGAATTTCCAGGTAATATCTTTTAATACCATTGTTAACCTTAGTAAATAGATTTAGCACTGTATATATTAAGACATTTTTATATTTTACCTTCATTCGTTTTGACAAAGCTACTGTGTTAGTGAAACGCGTCAACAAGTTTAAATTGAACATTAGTTCAAATATATGAAGATTTAAACAAACTATATTGTTTTATTTCATCGTTTAATTTTTTCCTTCCTGCGAGCGAAGAAAAAGTATAGTAAGCACCTCGTGTTAAAAATGTCTTTAGTCACCCGTCATCCTGATACGGGTCGCTAGCGATAGAACTGCTGCTAAGACTATCAGGATCATCACACTCACTCTCAACCTCATCAAAATACCGTGAAAGTCTTCCTTCCTCTATGGGACCCATCTGTGGAACATATAAGAACACAAAATATTTCACAGGTTTCCAGCTAATTTTATATTTTGACAAAAAAATATTGCGTTGATGAAAAGTCTATAAGAAAATACATTATAATATAAAGCGTGTGTAAGTTTTATTACTAACCTTGAAAATAATCCTATTTGTTTGGATCTAAAATCAAATTTAACTTTTTTGGCCAAGCACGTAACAAAAATATAAATAAATGCGTGCACAAAATAAATATACAGGGACACTATGTCGACATTACAACAAACACTTACGAACTGATCACTGCAATAACAGTAGGCGCACCAGGATATACCCCCACTTCATGCAAAATACGTTTTATAACGGACATTTTTAATACTCCACGGGGACAGTGCCCAACGGTACAATGCTATATTATTGGAAAGTAAGGTTATAAAAACACGTTGCCTTATGGAGAAATCTACTTCTCTAGCAGTAATGTTGTTTAGAGGGACCTAAATATATACTGCAATAACAGTATTGTCCCTTGATATCAAAGAGATTTTACAGCTATAGCGTTAACCTTTTTTTCTAAAACGTACATAAAAACGTTAACTGAAGAAAATGTAAAAAATTTTCCAGAAATTTTGTTTTGCTTTTTATTTGATGCAAAAATGTTACTTGAAAGAAGCCAGTTCAATTGGTTTGGTCCCATTGGGATTATTTAATATTTACGTTCTGTTATCCTTGTTTATATAGAGAGTAGCGTTATATGTAAACAAGATATAAACCACTAACAAATTTACTTCAGCGACACCTATCGCGTTGAAAACGATATTTACGCTTTTGTGAATAATTTTCAATACAGCAATCTGTAAATATTTTGTTGTACTTCAAGAATCGTCTAAAAGATGACGTTATACTGAAAAAATAGTAGAATTTCAATTTTAGTTTCGGATTTTTTTATAAATAAAAGCATAATTCAAATATCTGTTTGGAATTAACTAAAAATCAACAAGGCACTCAGCAGCATAATCATTTTCTGTAATATTGTATATATTTATGTTATACTACAGTGACTTTACAAGACAATGGCGACAATACAATTATAGGTGGTCCTATTTTTGCACTCATTAACAGGATAAATGTTTGTTTACCATTTGTTACCAGTATTTTTTGTAATACACCTTAAAAATGTCGGATTATGCCTAATTGTCGATACTGTCTTGTATAAAGTCACTGTATGTTATACATATTATTTAACTGCCAAACGTGATTCAGCGCCACCTACCACTTTATAAATAATCTTGTCGCCTTTATGAACAATTGCAATCTGCCCCTGATTTTTTGTAATATTAGAGATAACTGATATATGACGTTACGTGAATAAATGAAAGGAAATTCGACTTATGTATTAATTGAATCATATATTTGTTTGGTATTAATTATTTAATAATAAAGTAGATAACTAGCATTATTATCAATGAGAGGTGAAAGGTTTTCATCGCATTCGGCATAATTGGTACTGTTTCCTGTTCTTAAAACTAAAAAACCCATGAAAAGACGTTTTGTCACTCAAGGCCATATCACAATATAAACATATAAATATATACTTGTCAATTTTCTGTTGAAAGTTATTATAAAAACGCAAAAAGACTAAACAAAAAGTAATATTATATTACGTGCTATTTTTTTTATGTAATATGATTCAATTGCTGCTCATACAAATTTATACTAGCGTACATTTAAGTAGGAATGTTGAACTATTATTGTTATACGGATAAACATAATTTAAAAGTAAAATGAGTATTTTCAAAACAAATTATATCTACCATTATGGATATACTTCAAAAATTACTTTGGCAACATAGCAAATAGCCCAGTAAAATAAGGTCTGAAATCGAAATTTTTTAAACAATTTTGCATTTTTGTTATAATGTAGTTTCAAAGATACAATAACAAATTGTAAAGGTTTTAGTATCTGCAACCCCCAGCAAGGGTTGAAAAAAATTTTAAGTATTTTTTCGCAATTACAAGAAAATGGTGGAAGTTTGTCAAAAAAATGCATATCAAAAATTGTAGAGCTTAAAATTTTACATAAAAAATATCTCCAGACTGTTTTTCTTCTCTCCAAAATTAAGTGAGTTAGTGAAGTTTCAAGTTTAAGGGATGGCCGAAAAATTTTAAAAATCGTAAGTAGTAGAAAAATAAGCAGATTAATTTTTTTGAGCTGCTTAATAAACGTAATCTTCACCTCTAGAGATAGTTACAGAGTTTTTTATTGTGGAAAAAAATATAACAATTTGAAATTTTCAAATGGATTTTTTTAAATTAAATTATCGTGGCTTGACTGCTGATGCCATTGACACAGTTATAAAATTCTTAACAAAAATTGTAGCGCTTAAAATTTTACAAAAAAAATGTCTCTTGACTTTTCTCCTCCTTTCAAAATTAAATGAGTTTTACATTTAAAAAATCGTAAGTAGTAGAAAAATAAACCAATTGAAATTTGAACAGAATTTTGTACCTGTATTAAATCTTATCTGACGAAATATACCATGTTAAAATATGTTTTCAATGGTTAAATTCAGAAAATTCGACGAGCAATATATATGGCGAAAAAAAATTCATTTATTAACTTTTATCCATTCAAATTTCCATTTAGAGTCGAGGTACTATACAAACGCTCTGTGTCTCAGTGAATGATTACTTACTTTTATTTGTGCTCCACGGACATTACAAACAATTGAAGTGCACCAAAAACGTTAGTTTAGTCATGTAATTAAACAACTGTTGAAGAAACATCAGAAAACACTTGTATATGTGCCTACCTAAAAACGCTAAGACTGGCACATATTTTGGTAGCGACAACCAGTTTGACAACAATGCTACAAATCTGGCTGTATATCCTAATAGTGCATTAATAACCAACTCACAGACAAAATCGAATCGTCGCATTTGGCAACATGAACGTTGATTTCCCAATAATACGTACTGTTTGTACGTACTTGATACGTACTGTGTATACGTTCTTGGTACGTACTTCGTCGGTACCGGATAGGACGTACTTGGTATGTACAGATAGTACCTACGTAGGGGAGCCCGGGGCTGGTTGACGCACTTATTGTATTTTTATTTTTAGCTTACACATTATCAAGTTTTGGTGTGCTTTTGGTACCAAATAGGAAAGTTTAATGTTTTATCTTTCATATTAGACAAGAAAACAAATTTTTTCAGCAACAGTTTAGGTATAAATTTTTTTGTAAAGATGGATGTCAGGTTGCATCAACCAACCCCGGCCCGGGGCTGGTTGACGAAGACAAAAAAGTAAAGTATAACATCTGTATAATCCAAACTAAAAAATAAATAAATTAATTTAAAAAAATGGTAACTACCAAGGAAGAAACATAAAAAAGGTAACTCGCCAAGGAACAAAAGATGCATTAATTCTAAAAAAGTTAACTTAATTAACAAATTTAATATTATAGCTTAAAAAAATATTATTCGCTTTCACAGTTTACACAAATAAAGGAGACGCCAAGTTCCCCAGCACAAGCTTCATGTGCACACATTTCGCAACTAGTGCACCGGATCCATTTTTCGGATGAGGCATTATTTTTATAGCTATCTGTGCAATAAAGGTAAAAGCATTCCTCTTCATCGGACTCATCATCGTCTTTGACTATTTTCCTTTTTTTTTTTGTTTTTTCTCTTTTGCATCGGACTTCTTATTTGAGCAAATATTTCTTTCAACAGACACTTGCTTTCTGCTTTCTGTCACACGCTTTCTTCTATCAGATTTAGCGTCCTGCTTTCTAGGTCCGGCTTTTGGTAACGGTTTCAATTGAAATGGACTTACAGTAGGAGGCAAGCTTTCATTTTTTTCTTGAATAGAACTGTTAGTTTAAATCTTGTTTTCTTTCCCAGGCAGTGGACTTTTCGCTAACACTATATCTTTGGAGCTTCCTGGCTGGCTAAGATCATCAGGTTCCTGTGAACACCCTGGTCGTGGTTTTAAAATCGAGTTTAGCTGAACTGGAACCACGTCCTTGTCAGCATTAGTATCTGCGGGATTGGGACGGTCAGTTGCATATCCTGGTAAAAACTTTTGATCGTCAAAAACGTCTCTATTGAAAGGGCTAATTCCAGACACCTTGAATCCCGCCATAATATTTTTCGGTGTTGCTGCCAGTGGCAGTGAGTCTCGAACTATTAGAGAGACATCGTATATTGACATCTTGCGTCCGGGATTGCTAGTGATCCAGGAAACACTGGCTGAATTAATGCAATGTTTTAATGGTCCATAGACAGACCGATCGAGAGGCTGGAGCTTATGTGAGCAATGGGCTGGAAATGACAACGCCGTTACACCTTTACTTTTAAGATAATCAATGGCAGCTACAGACAAATGCGAATCATGATTGTCTAGCAAAATTAGTACCGGTCTCTCTTTAGAACAACCAACGTGCTTGACGAAATGCTTAGCAAACTCCAAAAAGTGCTATTTTTTCATCCAACCTGAAGGATTTGCGGTTCCAACTGCTCCAGGAGGGCCATTAGCGAGAAAACGTTCTCTGAAGTTAACCCTTGGAAAAACAAAGAACGGCGGGACAGAATTTCCCGTTGCAGATATTGCCAAAGCCATAGTAACTAAGGTGCCGCGTTCCTGGGAGGTTACGCGTCCCACCTGCCTATATTCACAGCCTGCCAACAATTCGGTTAGGCTTTTGTCCGGTCGTAATCCCAGTTTCATCCATGTTCCATATTTGTGCTGCTTCTAATTTTAGGCGATTGAGGACCGTTTTTAAGTTGTCAAAGAACATTGAAACATTTTCTCTGTTGAAACTAGAAGCGCGAGCTAAGCTGGTTGCTTCTGGAGTTCTTACCGAAAGAGCACGATGTCCTTTTATGTAGTATGTAAACCAATCCTCTCCAGCCATTTTTGTCACGTTCCAGGATTCAGGGTATTTAATGCGCAAAGCAGTGGCATAATCATACGCGAATTTTCTTACTTCTCTGACATACAATCCAAAATATATGTCGCTTGCCGTTTTAAATTCCTCCAAATTATTTTCTTGTTGATCTGTGAACACCTAAAAATTATAAAAGACGTAAGGCATTTTTTGAAGCTTTGATATTTTTAAAAATAATTTAAAATATAATATACCTGGCGATTCCTGTAATATCCAACTTTTGTCTTTATTGCGGCATCACCATTAATTTCTTATTCAGTAAATTTTTTGCAAAAACGTCTCAAAGTTGCCTCCGGGATCTCAAAGTCTTTTGCAGTTGCCCTAATGGATTTGTTGTTCATTTTAACCTCTCTAACTGCCCTTAGCATGATATCTGGTGGAGTGATACCTGTTCGGAATTCATATTCCTGAAAAGAACAATGATAAACATATCCATTTTCACGCCGTCATTCAATGGATCGTGACAGTTAGCGACAACTGTCATCGGTATGTCCGATTAGAAAAAAAATCAAGTGACAAGAAAGGTAAAAAGTCAGTGTGACATTTAATTTCCAATTCTCATTACGAGAAATTTCTCATTCCAAATTTTCTTTCTGTTCCTTCGACGCATCAACGGCATACACTATTTTAGTACAATAACAGTGATCGTAAAGTGATATTCATACAAGTGCAAAAAAGCAGGACCGGTTTTGGTCTAGTTAGAAAGCTAGATATTCTGTATATATTCATATTTTATTGTGTTTCAAAGGAGTGTTCGTTTTCATTTGAATTCTATAAAGGCAAGTAGCCGGTAAGGATTGCATGCTGTGGCCTTACAACCCACTATTGCAATAGAAATAGATACTCCTTCACAAATAGAGTATTATTTCTCCCTATTTTTCATTGGTTTTGATCAGGATAAAAGAACTTAACTACAGTCCACCGTCTTTGACAACAGCGAGTTTGTTCAAGGCGTCGCTGCGCACGTTGGTAGAGCGTAGCTCCAAAGTGGATTAATACACCAAATTACTCCAATACCCCTTTCAGATGTTCGTTTACGAGAACGCATCTCGCTAAAATATAAAACAAAAATTAAAATATTTTATCTTAAACTCGGGTTGGTTGACGCATGCGTCAACCAGCCCCTTCTTGTGTGCGTCGACCAGCCCCTGGCCACATTTTTGTATGTGTGATGCAACTGCACCTATACTATTTTATTCTTAGAAAATCTATTTAGTATTTCTTGTTTGGGACGGTTGAAGCTTTATGTAGCATCAAACCGATCTCAATTATCTTTAAAAATAAAGTTTCTAGAACAAAAACTGTAAAAAAGTAAAAAATTAATTACCACTGCCAAAAAACAACAAACCGCACTGTACACAACACCACTTATGCAATCAAACTGAAACGAACGTTCGAGCGTGGTTTTTAATGGCGGCTTTAAGAAAAACCGGTCAGCGACGTTGCCAAGTGTACTGTTTAAAAAAAAAATTGAGGTGCGTCAACCAACCTGGTGCGTCAACCAGCCCCGGGCTCCCCTACTGGGTACGTACCGATAGTACGTACATGGTAAACAGACATGTACAGAGCTGAGAGCTTACAATTTAGTTTCAAGGAGCTTTTCTCGAATTCTTTTTAATGCAACGCCGACATTGTTATTAATATTGTGAAGGTATTTTGAGTTTATCTGTTACTATGTTAAATTACGTTGCTGCCGTAGCAGGAAGTCGAAAAAAGTTCCTTATCAGTCAATTGTCGGTTTAACTGTATTGTCTTATAAATTATCGTACACACTAGAAAGCCCACAGTAGATTAGATTAAAATATTAAAATTAGATTAAAACATTAAAATTAGATTAAAATATTAAACTTTAAAAACATCTTGAAACTAAATTTATTGAAAGTTACTTTTGAAATAAAATTTGACTATTAGCTAGTTAGAAAAATATGATACAATACAGAGTAGGTATTTATTATCTATTTATCACGAGACTTCTATTCACAATACCTACATCTTTGCTCGTTTAATGTCAGATTGCCTCGTAGAATAAACGGTGCTCGCCTGTCGGCTAGCTTCAAGTCGAAGAAGGGGTGGATTCTTCAATATTTATTTAGAATTTAAAATAGGGCACCAGAGAAGTTTAGGTACGATTTTTTTAAATTTACGTCCATTCCTTAAACTTGAAACTTCCCTCTTATTCAATTTTGAAGGGAGAAAAAAGTCAGGGGACATTTTTTATGTGAAATTTTGAGTTCCACAATTTTTGAAAAGAATTTTCTTGTCTAACTTCCACCGTTTTCGAGTAATTGCGAAAAAATACATTTTAAATTTTTTTTCAACCCTTGCCGGGGGCTGCTGGCACTAAAACCTTTACACATTGTTATTGTGTCTTTGAAACTACATTACATCAAAAATGCAAAGTTGTGTAAAAAATTTCAGACTTTATTTTACTGGACTATAAGTGGCGTCTATATTTATAATTAAATATATGGGCGTCTACCCATACCGGTTAATATGATCGTTCCCTGCTCCTTCCCATTACGGTTTACGCAAATATCACACTGTCAATAAGTTTTTTTGCATTGCGTTTCTTCGAAGCGCATTTACATTTATATGTTCGTGGAAGAGGGTTCGGCATACTGATTTGACACAACAAAAACGATTTAATAGCACGGGAGATGGCGCTCATTTTGAAAAATAACTTTATGCCAAGTGAAATTTATACCAATAATAGTTTTCGCCTAATACATAAATGACCTGAACGTCAGATGCTCTGGAGCTACCAGCGGGAGCAGGCTAAGGCTGTTCAAACATTTTTTTCTACCAGAAAATAACAATCAGCTATATTTTATAGGGGGTGTTATACGTGAGTCTCGTTAAAAATTTCCGAATTGAACGTCCTTTCATACCGTATGATCTTTATGCAGCTGAATTTTCAAACTTTCTAAATAATATTGAAAATATCGTAAACTGTACTTATAACATGCCGCGCGGTCAGTGCATCTGAGCGTTTGGACCATTGAGGTTAGAGAAAAGTGACCCAGAAATATGGACAAAATAAGTGAGGCGCTGCGATCGCTAAGTTGTCTCAAAAAAATCGGGCTGTTGTGATATGTTTCTTTTTGTCAATAATAAAAAATATGGAAAACTATTATTTTCTACATTATTCAACTAATTTCCTCTAGTTGTACTCATAATCTAAGGAAAGCCTAAAATTTCCTCATTGAATCTGTTATACCTACCAACTATGAGGAGGGGGCTAGCTAAGCGCGGTCGCGGTGGCCCCAGCTACACTCAGGTGCTACAGGTGTGATAATTTAATGATCTAAAAAAGTATTTTAGAAAAGCTGCCGTTTATATATGTCAAAATACACTATTATAACTATTTTATAAAAGTGATATAAAACTTAACAAAAAATCATGTGCATTAACACAGCATTCCATCGAAACAGGCCATAAAATGTTATTTAATGAATCTAAAGTTCTACATACTGAACAAAATATGTCTAAAAGATATTTTCTTGAAATGGTTGAAATCAACAAGGCAAATAATAGTATGAATAAGAAAAGTGACATTGAAAATCTTAGTAATATTTATAGCTACCTTTTGAATATTGAACAAAATAGATAATTTTTCATTATTTATATGATTATTTCATAAACATTAAATTCACTTCTATTAAGGTCAAAATATAAGAAATTATTTGTCAAAGTCATTTTCACAGGTTATAATCTAACCTTATTTCCTTTTCTATTAACGTCAAAAACAAATTATCTGTCAAAGTCATTTTATAAGGTTATAATCTAACCTCAAATTCAAACTTCATTGAATAATTATAAAGTAACCTAAAAAAATTAAAATAACTAAGTAACGAACAAACAAATTATGTATCGATTTGTCTTATGTGAAATATGACATCAAGTATATTATAATTATATTTATTTTTACATTTACAAATTTCTTAATGATTATTTATATTGAATTTACTTAAAATATTTTACATGTAAGTACTTATATTTATTTCTCTATTTTTAAATCATATTTATATTTGTATATGTATTATAGTGCCCTGAAGAAGTGTCAAAAGGACACGAAAGCTTGGCGGCATTTTGTAAATAAAAGATCTTGGCGTTGATACTTTGGACTGAAATCCCCGTTATCCCCACCTATATAGCATTTTTCAGTCGTTATATAAAAAAAAAATTTTCATTACACAATGGGGTTCTATGAAGACATTCGATCCATATATGGTCAAGATTGTACCAAAAAAATCAAAGAATGGAGTAACATCAACAAAAAATTAGCTACATACCGGAACAGAAGAATCTTTCTACTAGAATGTAGACGAAATGGTATCATACCTTCACATATAACAAACAATACAAAAAATTTGAACATTCTAATCGAATCAAATAACAATAATAATACTCAAGAAATTCACACATTTAATGGAAAATTAACTAAGAAAATTCTGAATTTAGAAATTAAAATTACTCACAATGACTTAAAAAATTTAGAAACTTATTTTTTGAAATTAACAAATTCTCTCGAACAAACCATATCAAAAAATATTTGGCTAGAATATACAAAAAGACAAAAAACTTATTACAATAAGATTTTCAATGAAATCAAAATAAAGAATATTAACAAAATAAAACGATTAAAACTATGTTCATATGAAGAAATCAAAATAAATGAAAACTGGTTAAAAAATCTCACTAATATTGATATACCAGAAGACATTAAACATTTCCTTGCCCTAGGTTATAAATTCAGCTTACCACCAACTACAAAAGACATATCAATTGCTAAATTACTATCTGATATAGAATGCCTAATCACTGGGTTCAATCATGAAAAGAAAAATATTTTCCGAGCAAAAATAACTAACATGATTACTAATTTTTTCCAAAAACCTCTTAACAATAATCATTTTTTGAACTCTATATACCAAAAAACTAAAACTTTTTTTAAAAACAATCCAAATCTTATTCTAACAAAATCAGACAAAGGTAATATCACAGTAATTATGAATAAAGAAGAATATCTTGAAAAATCTTATGATATTCTCAATGACCCTAACTCATATATCAAACTTAATAGAGATCCTACTGTAACTATACAACAAAAAGCTAATAATTTGATATCAGATTTAAAAAAATTAAAAATGATCAATAAAGAAGAAGCTAAAAAATATATGATATACAGTTCAGTATCACCTAAATATTATGGCCTACCTAAAATTCACAAACCCACAATGAAACTCAGACCTATTATTTCTTCAATTAATGCACCAAACAGTAAAATAGCAAAAATGATAACCGATATTCTAACCAACGCATATAACTTTGAAAATAATTTTTATATCAAAGATTCATTTGATTTTTCTTCATTCATAAATGAAAAACAACTTCCACCAGATTACATATTAATCAGTCTAGATGTTGTATCCTTATTCAGTAATATTCCTATAAAATTAGTAACGAATAGTATCATCAAGAGATGGAATAAAATTAAAGATTATTGTAACATTCCACAAAATAAATTCTTATCAATAATCGACTTTATATTTAACTCAAGTTATTTTTCATTTCAAGGATGTTACTATAAACAAATTCTTGGCACACCAATGGGAGCTACTATTTCTCCAATAATAGCACAATATGTAATGGATGATCTTCTTGAAGATATTCTCCCAAAACTATCATTTAATATACCATTTTTAAAAAAATTTGTTGATGACATAATTTGTGCTATACCAGTTAATAAATCAGATGAAATATTAGAAAAAGTAAATAGTTATAATGAAAATTTACAATTTACAGTTGAATTTGAAAAAAAATAATAGCATTCCATTTTTAGACACTAAAATAATCCGTAAAAACGATAACACTTTGATTACCGATTGGTATATAAAACCAACAAATTCAGGAAGGTATATAAACTATCATTCTTTGCATACAAAGAAAATGAAAATTAATCTCATTATTTGTTTAAAAAATAGAATTGAAAAACTATTTCACCCTTCTTCAAAACAAAAAAAATTAAGAATTTTACGTGATATCTTATTAGAAAATTCTTATCGTAAATCACTTCTAAATAGAATTCTTTTCAACACTATTTCTGATAGAACTATTCATGATAATATCTCTAGCAATGAAACAGATAGGAATACAAATGTAGAAAATATTAATTACCTATCAATTCCAAATATTGAAAATTTATCAAAGAACATAATAAAACTTTTCAAAAATGAAACTAATATAAAGATAACACAGAAAAATATAAAAACGATTGGAAATTTAAATAGTAAATTGAAAGATTCTACACCTGACTTAAAAAAATCAAATGTAGTCTATGAAATAAAATGCAATAACTGTGATCTTAACTACATCGGTACCAGCTCTAGAAATTTGACTATATTCGTCGTATATTCTTATTACTATTATCAAATTGGTTCAATTTTCTTTGTTTGATCAATGCAAACGTTTTTTTCTCCTCCTTATCATCGAGATAAATTATAATATCACTTCTCTTTTGACGTTTTTAAATCTCACTGACATTTCTCATTGCATCCATAATCAACAACGTTAAGCGTTGCTAGGGAAACATTTTCTATCCAGTATGAATTATATAAACATAATGTCTTTGACGACGATTCGCTGTGCACCTTACGATAAACCATTACTTTTTAAGACATATACGAATCATGGAAATAACATTTTAGTATTGTCACATCAGAAAATTCGAATCATTGTTATTTATAAAATTATTGTGATGATATGTAACAATGAAATTATAATAATCTTTCAACTTTCAATGGACTAAAATAAAAATTTAAAGAATATACATAGATGAAGATTTTGTTTTGATAAATTGTTATACATATAAATATTAACATAACTTATTTACTATTTATTAAAAATTTCTGAAATCTCTTGTATTAAGTAACATATTTGCTGCCTATATAAAAATTTGTCTTGTATCAAATGTCTGTTTCTTTCAAATTTCATTTTAATTTCGACGAATTGTTTTGAAATTACATCATATATTGAACTATTATTAAATAGTATAATGTACAGTTTTTTATGACAATTGGTCTTTTCATTTATGTTTGCCTACACTCAGGGAGCATGTGTGATGGTGCCATTTTCAATGACCTTTAACAGATCAGTTTGCTAAGAAACTTACTTTTATAATTTTATTGTGTTATAATATATATATATATATATATATATATATATATATATATATATATATATATATGTATATATATATATATATATATATATATATATATATATATATATGTATATGTATATGTATATGTATATGTATATATATATATATAAAAAAAATTTTTTTATATAACGACGGAAAAATGCTATATAGGTGGGGATAACGGGGATTTCAGTCCAAAGTATCAACGCCAAGATCTTTTATTTACAAAATGCCGCCAAGCTTTCGTGTCCTTTTGACACTTCTTCAGGGCACTATAATACATATACAAATATAAATATGATTTAAAAATAGAGAAATATAAGAATATAAAAGATAATTGTGTATCCAGTTGAAGAATATATAAGTCTGGGGTGGTAATCGAGAAATTTGAGAGGAGCTTGTCAATGGACAATGCAGCAGAAGGAAGTTTATAGTGAGGATTGGTTTAGAAAGTGACGGAAATTTAGAAAATAAAAGATACCTTCCAGAACATTTTATTAGAGATCTCTAATATGAATTAGACTTTTATTTAAAATTGAGGAATGCATTTATATTCAAACTCATTGTCATAAAAACTGTATTTACTTAGACATAGTACATGCATACAAATTTTCTGTTAAAAAACTTTTATTATTAAAAAAATAATTAGTAAATGAGCAACACGGGTTCGGGACCATTCCTTATGTAAATTAACATGGGAAATCGCCAAGGTCCATCGTGGTAATTTTTGGCTCAATTCGATCTGCGCATGCGCCAATCATGAAGCGGACGTCATCAATAGAATCTCGAATGGCGGTAACCTAACATAGCAAACCCCACGAAATCTTGTGTATCGGAAACCCCACAAAAACGTACCGGAAGTCGGCGGCCATCTTGGATTTCACGCACCGTATGTGCCGTCGGGGGGAGGGGGGCGGCCGTCTGTCAAATGGGGCAACCGTCGTATGCCCCATCTGTTCTATGTGTCGTACGGGCCTTCCGTCGTATGCCCCATCTGTTCTGTGCTTCATGATTTTTCTATACCCCATCTGTTCTGTGGTATCATGTACTCCATGATTTTTCTATGGTAACATATATATGGCGTGACGTAAGCAACGCTGCCATTAGGGCACTATAACACATATCTCGGCTATTATTGGTCGCATTGAAATCGAATAAACGCAATTGTGATGAAGATAATGACTAGAGGGTGTACAAAATCATACCTGAAGAGAATGACCAGAGGGTGTAAAAGAATTGAGAAAGAAGAAGAGATAAGCGATAAGTTTCGCAAATATACAAGGAGTATCAAAAGAGTCATCTGAAGAAGTGAACGACAATGACCAGAGGGTGCCGTTGACCATCGCCGTATGTGCCTTATGCGTCGTCGGGGGTGGGGGGCGGCCGTCCATCAAATGTGTCAACCGTCAAATGTATCGTATGGGCCTTCTGTCGTACCGACGTTGTCATTAAAGCACTAGCATCTCTGATTGGCCGTATTGAAGTTGAATAAACGTGATAAGTGTAACATTTTTAGAGAATGTACAAAGATGTCGTAAGGGCACCAACATCTCTGATTAGTCAGATTGAAGTGAAATAAACAACATTATGAAGAAGAGTGGACAAGAGGTAAATATGTAAAGCCATAAGGGCACTCATACTGATGACGTCACCCATGCTCAGTCACTCGATAATAGGGTATCAAAATAAAGAAAAATTGAATAAACATTTTATTGTATAATATAAAATTGAAAAGTATAATGAATGAAAATAATAACAATAATTTCTATTCTTATATAAATTTTTAAGGAATAATGACGTCAACATCTATATATGCATCAATGGAATAGTGGCCCCAGGGTAAAGTTTCATCGGGCCCAGGAAGAATAAATCGTTTGTCATCAAAAGGACTTAACGCTATTTTATCTTGAACAATTGAATGTACTAGATGTTTCTCAGCACGAATTAGATTTTGGGTAACGGTTTTCTGTGTGAAGGTGTCGAGGCATTCTTCATAATCTTCAAATGTGATTACTGTCTTCACAACTGATGATTTTACCCCTTTAGCCTTCTTAGTTATTCCAACGTTTCGAATAAGGCAGTCTATTTCTTCTTTCTCGAATCCATCATTCGCAAGACGTTTTCGTTTTTCCGCTAGACCATCTTCAGAGGTAAGTAACCGCGTTGCATATAATTTAGATCGTAACCCAATATAATCGGTCATTATGATACCATTGTTCTCATCCTTCATCATTCCAAGAACCTTCTTATTAACTTGGGGAATCCCGTAAACGTTATCGAGAGGATAGTCTGAGGTGTCGAAATATTTATAGCAATCAATTTTCATTACTTCATAAGGATCTTGATCTCCAATCTCATATATAAGACTATCGGTATCGGTATACAGTACAGTACAGTTTTCACTAAAACGGTTCGCCATATACTCATAGTGAAAATCATAGATCGTAGTTTTAGCCAGATCTAAAATTGCCATTCCTACATATATCGGTTTATTTAGCCATATTTGCAGCTTTCGTAATTCGATGGCAACTAGGTTTTCGCTGAAAATCGTACTATTCTTAAACTCGGGCTTAGCTATGTACGATTCAGCACCATATCGACCACTCCAATGAGAAATTAGCTTTACATCAACGCGTTTGCGCACGTTTTCCATGGTTTTACCTGCAACAATTAGAAAAAGTGATTAGTATAGAAATATTTATATAAAACTAGCAATACTCACCAAATACCGCATTGTTCATCAGTTTGAATAGGTTCTTCTCAAACTCATTCTTCGCAGCCTTACGTAACTCGGTGTTTAAGTCAATGTAGGGCTTTAACCAAGAACTCTGCTTGAATTTCAATACTCGATGTCTTTTTGTCAAAACAAGCCCATTCTGTAACGCTTGCTTCAATGCTCGGTAATGTATAACGTATTTTGTTTTATTAGTTAGGGTACCCATCAACTTGGTCTCCTCATTCGATCTTGTAGCAGGCATCACGGTCTTAGGATTTAGGTGTTCAGGACAAAATGGAATATCCTTATGCAAGTCATGTAAATGAGAAGGATACTCCAAATCAACTTCAAGCATGTACCCCTCAGAAGCATCGTCAGCAATTTGTGTAACGTCTATATTAGAGACACACCATTCAAATCCTCCATATGGTAACGCTTGACTCATCGCCCATCCATACTAAAACATTAAAATTAATTGAAATAATTACCTAAAATGAAAAAACTAAAAAACATACCTGATTATTGACATCATAGTACATTAAATATTTCGATGGATTTGAAGGATTATAAGTGGGCATATACTTATTGTTGGCCCGAGCACGACGTTTTCCGCAAACTTGACTAAGTCCACCGCGTATACCACGCTCAACAAACAAAAACATGTCTACATCAGTGAGAAGTTCCAATTCTTGTCCTGTATGTTTTAGCATAGCATCGAATGTAAATCCTGGTAATGTATAATAATGCGCAGGATCGATGTTATACGTAGCAATACAACTGGAACGAAACTGCTCAAAAACGTCGGCAAGAAGAAGGATATCGGTCTTCATATACAACTCTACATATTCCCCTAAGGTTTGACATTGAAACGTATTCCAGACGCGTTGTGCTCTACTATAAAGTTTACGTGAGCAGGGTTTATCTTCGAGATTATTATAGAAATATTCGATAGGAGGTAACCGTGTTTCTTCAAAGCGGTCGAAAGAATTGAAATAGTCATAAGGCATCACCCCCTTCTTAGTTAACATTGTGAATTCTTCCTTAGGAACACTACTAGAAAACTGTGATCTCAAATTAGGAAATTCGGTTAAATACGAGGAGAGTTTATCGAGAGATGATACCATGAATCTGAAGCTATCGATAAATCTGAAACGGATTCGTGCATCTTCAACATGTTTTGTGAAGGAAATATATTTTTCTTTTGTAATAGGAAGCAAATCAATAGATCCAGTCATGCGGGTAGCAATGTCTTCGATGATGAAATTTGCATCATAACCAGATAAGTTGTGGAACACTACATTAACAGTAGGCGAATCCTGATAGTTAATATTGCACCCCTCATGTGCTGCACCTCTATAATTGTTTTCAGGAATAAGATGATCATGATCTCGGACTTTCTTATCGGTAGCGGAAAATGGCTTTTCACAAATATGACATTCGGTAGCAGCTTGAAACTGACGTTCTTGATTAGGAGTCATGTGAATTCCATAAGGACATAGGAACACCGTACTAATATCTTGACCAAGGAGATTTAGCTCATCAGCAAACCAGCGCATACAATCTTGACCCAAATAACTCTTATAAAAGGAAAGCGTATCATCATATGAGCACTTGAAGTAATACCCAACGGCTGCAGGGATATGCTGTTGTGGCTTCTTAGAATCCCCAGTCTGCTTCAAAACACTCTCGAGATCTGCATATACTATAAAAGGTGCCTTTACCTTATTCTTAAAGTTTTTAAATTTGAGAACGTTTTTCCCCTGTTCTGGCATCTTAACAGCGCAATCATTAATTTTCATACAATCTACGACGTGAGCATCCAACTTTTCCGCTGTAGTAAATGACTGTAAACATCTTTCACATGGAAATCCCTTTCGTCCCTTGCAACATTTAAGATGAACATCTAGTTTTTCATGGGATCTGAAATAGCGTAGGCAACGATCACAGAAGTATTTTTTAGCATTTTCTTTACTAAGTTGTGAAGATAGAAGTCTTGATAGATTCTTTATCCAAACAAAGTGATATTTCGTTGGCGCTTCATCATATCTATCTTGTACCATCAACAAATTGATATGTTTATCCATCTTATTCCTTGTAAGGTAAGTTGGTAGAGTAATAAAGGACTTTTGATCTTTTTGCAGAATATAAACATTTATGGATATGCCATTTTGCTTCTCAAAAGTAGGGATCTGCTTCATAGTCATGGGAAACTGAATGCCTTTTAGCTTTAATATTGTCGAATAGTGGGGGTATGATGAAATTCTATCAGAATGGATTCTAACAGGATACAGTGCTGACGTCACCGCCCAAGCAAAGCAAGAATCATCCGCATTTTTGACGTTAATACATGCCTCCCTCTTTTTGATTTCTGCAGGTAAATCAATATATGAGGATCCCAGTTGTGGAGTATATTTATTGATGTTAACGCCTAAGTTCACCACCTTCTTCAATGCCCAACCACTATCACGTTCTTGAAATTCATCTAGATCTCTAAGGATAGGGACAGCGACTTTAGTATCATACCAGTCATCAATGTTTGTATCTTTGTAAATTGGTGAATTAGTTGTCGTAAAATACTTGAACTCATTAAGAATCTGATCTCCTTTAACAATTTCAAATTCGCCTCCGAAAGCCACATTCACCTTAACAGCTACCTCCTTTTTTAATATATTATGTATACGCCGTTTAAAGATAGCCTTACAATCTTTGAGAAATGCAATAGGATCCTTATGCTTCAGGTTTGAGATGCTACCAGTTCTGATGCGACTGTTAAATGCTACATCCAGGTCATCCCATTTTACACGATGTTTTGCGGTCTCAGAATGAGATGATAGGTCTCCACCATGTTTTTGAATATATTTAAATTGATTACGAAATGATTTTATTTGAGTTATACTAGTTAGGATATGCTGCTTTTCCCCAATTTTCTTGGCACTTCGTAACGCATTATTTAGTTTCTTTATAGCTTTTCTACACTCCGTAAGCCCTTTCGTCACTTGGTGTTCATTATAATTAGATGTTATAAGCCCTAACAAAGTAGCAACATATTTTACAAGATTCGCAAAGATACTCATAATAAGGATGAAAGTTTTTTCGTGAGCACTTTGAGCAAAGAACTGTATTAGAATGAGAATTATCGGGATGTGATGAGTAACAAATAAACTCCTAGTCGGACGGAAGACTGAACGGCAATATTTTTTCTCAAAAAGACCTGTAAATGAAGAAATTTGTGTTTTTAAATGAAACTCAAGGTCTCTAGTTAATTCCACAATATAATACAAGTTATTGAAAATTCTAAAAAATTGACAATTGTTTCGATAAATCAATATCATCGTCATATTCCACGAAGTAAGGGTCGAGACAGTCAATTTCATGAAGAAATTTGTGTCTGTTTTTCTATAAGAAAGCATGTAAAAGTGATGCATTTTAAGATATTTGAGCAATTCTACCACTTTTAACCGCAATATTTGAGAGAAAATGATTCCACTTGATAAATAAATAAAAACATATACTAAAGTAATTTATAATCTGCCCCTACAAGACGAAAGTTAATTTTTGCAACGATTTGCTTACAAGAGAAATGGTAATTTATTTCAAGGAATTCACCTGTATACACTATTTAGATACTCGTATTAAAGTTATGAATAAAATTTATTTTTGATTGATAATATTATTATTATATGTGAGGTTATAGGTACTCTGTGCCTTTAGACAACTTTTCCCGCTGACAGAAAGATACTGTTTCACGCGTTGATATATTATTTCAAAAATTCTTCGAAAATATGTATTCTAACAAGATTTTCAAAAAAACTCGGAGTACTTAAAATGTAAACTCGACGATGTAAAACTAACGGAATGTAGCTGTGAGTTTCGTGGTATGAAAAATCTCTGGAAATAATTATATGCTTGATAAATACATATAAATATGAAAAATATTAATTTTATTTCAACAGAAAATATTTAAAAATTCAAATAGAAGTAAGATAAAGAATAAAAATACTTTACCAGAAGTGATAACTAGTTAGAGTGGAGATGTCTTATTGTTAAAGCCCTCGAAATACAACAACAACAACAACCGAAAAAGTGAGGCCGAAATAATTTTCTTACGTTCATCTAATATTAAGTCGTTTATTTTTGTTATGGGTTTCAGATCTTTTTCTAGAAGAGAAGAAGAATTTATCGCTTTTAAATCCATTACACTAAAAATAATAATTATATAATTAAATCACCAATCATTCTAAGTAAAATAAATGAAAATGTTATTCTTACCTGTTGATTACTGGAAGCTGCTGTTGCGTTCAAAAAATAGACACGGAGAATGAATTTCAAACTATAATTCTGACCTTAAATACTAAATGGATCTAATATTTTTTTCAAATTTTAAGGCGTTACCTTTAAGAGAGTATAATTACCTTGAACAAAATGCATCGGCATATATCTAAATATTGCATTTTTATAGAATAATAATTAATAAATGCACACATACTTTCCACTATCGCGTGAAACTCTCGCTTCGAGGGCCTCAGGCTGAACAAGTAGGTCATTGCAATGAATTAAATTATCTTTTCAATTTATACAGGGTAGCCATACCAAAATATGGGGATTTATTATATACTGAGTGTTGAATAACCTAGTGCTTACACATTTTCATTTATTTTACTTAGAATGATTGGTGATTTAATTATATAATTATTATTTTTAGTGTAATGGATTTAAAAGCGATAAATTCTTCTTCTCTTCTAGAAAAAGATCTGAAACCCATAACAAAAATAAACGACTTAATATTAGATGAACGTAAGAAAATTATTTCGGCCTCACTTTTTCGGTTGTTGTTGTTGTTGTATTTCGAGGGCTTTAACAATAAGACATCTCCACTCTAACTAGTTATCACTTCTGGTAAAGTATTTTTATTCTTTATCTTACTTCTATTTGAATTTTTAAATATTTTCTGTTGAAATAAAATTAATATTTTTCATATTTATATGTATTTATCAAGCATATAATTATTTCCAGAGATTTTTCATACCACGAAACTCACAGCTACATTCCGTTAGTTTTACATCGTCGAGTTTACATTTTAAGTACTCCGAGTTTTTTTGAAAATCTTGTTAGAATACATATTTTCGAAGAATTTTTGAAATAATATATCAACGCGTGAAACAGTATCTTTCTGTCAGCGGGAAAAGTTGTCTAAAGGCACAGAGTACCTATAACCTCACATATAATAATAATATTATCAATCAAAAATAAATTTTATTCATAACTTTAATACGAGTATCTAAATAGTGTATACAGGTGAATTCCTTGAAATAAATTACCATTTCTCTTGTAAGCAAATCGTTGCAAAAATTAACTTTCGTCTTGTAGGGGCAGATTATAAATTACTTTAGTATATGTTTTTATTTATTTATCAAGTGGAATCATTTTCTCTCAAATATTGCGGTTAAAAGTGGTAGAATTGCTCAAATATCTTAAAATGCATCACTTTTACATGCTTTCTTATAGAAAAACAGACACAAATTTCTTCATGAAATTGACTGTCTCGACCCTTACTTCGTGGAATATGACGATGATATTGATTTATCGAAACAATTGTCAATTTTTTAGAATTTTCAATAACTTCTATTATATTGTGGAATTAACTAGAGACCTTGAGTTTCATTTAAAAACACAAATTTCTTCATTTACAGGTCTTTTTGAGAAAAAATATTGCCGTTCAGTCTTCCGTCCGACTAGGAGTTTATTTGTTACTCATCACATCCCGATAATACTCATTCTAATACAGTTCTTTGCTCAAAGTGCTCACGAAAAAACTTTCATCCTTATTATGAGTATCTTTGCGAATCTTGTAAAATATGTTGCTACTTTGTTAGGGCTTATAACATCTAATTATAATGAACACCAAGTGACGAAAGGGCTTACGGAGTGTAGAAAAGCTATAAAGAAACTAAATAATGCGTTACGAAGTGCCAAGAAAATTGGGGAAAAGCAGCATATCCTAACTAGTATAACTCAAATAAAATCATTTCGTAATCAATTTAAATATATTCAAAAACATGGTGGAGACCTATCATCTCATTCTGAGACCGCAAAACATCGTGTAAAATGGGATGACCTGGATGTAGCATTTAACAGTCGCATCAGAACTGGTAGCATCTCAAACCTGAAGCATAAGGATCCTATTGCATTTCTCAAAGATTGTAAGGCTATCTTTAAACGGCGTATACATAATATATTAAAAAAGGAGGTAGCTGTTAAGGTGAATGTGGCTTTCGGAGGCGAATTTGAAATTGTTAAAGGAGATCAGATTCTTAATGAGTTCAAGTATTTTACGACAACTAATTCACCAATTTACAAAGATACAAACATTGATGACTGGTATGATACTAAAGTCGCTGTCCCTATCCTTAGAGATCTAGATGAATTTCAAGAACGTGATAGTGGTTGGGCATTGAAGAAGGTGGTGAACTTAGGCGTTAACATCAATAAATATACTCCACAACTGGGATCCTCATATATTGATTTACCTGCAGAAATCAAAAAGAGGGAGGCATGTATTAACGTCAAAAATGCGGATGATTCTTGCTTTGCTTGGGCGGTGACGTCAGCACTGTATCCTGTTAGAATCCATTCTGATAGAATTTCATCATACCCCCACTATTCGACAATATTAAAGCTAAAAGGCATTCAGTTTCCCATGACTATGAAGCAGATCCCTACTTTTGAGAAGCAAAATGGCATATCCATAAATGTTTATATTCTGCAAAAAGATCAAAAGTCCTTTATTACTCTACCAACTTACCTTACAAGGAATAAGATGGATAAACACGTCAATTTGTTGATGGTACAAGATAGATATGATGAAGCGCCAACGAAATATCACTTTGTTTGGATAAAGAATCTATCAAGACTTCTATCTTCACAACTTAGTAAAGAAAATGCTAAAAAATACTTCTGTGATCGTTGCCTACGCTATTTCAGATCCCATGAAAAACTAGATGTTCATCTTAAATGTTGCAAGGGACGAAAGGGATTTCCATGTGAAAGATGTTTACAGTCATTTACTACAGCGGAAAAGTTGGATGCTCACGTCGTAGATTGTATGAAAATTAATGATTGCGCTGTTAAGATGCCAGAACAGGGGAAAAACGTTCTCAAATTTAAAAACTTTAAGAATAAGGTAAAGGCACCTTTTATAGTATATGCAGATCTCGAGAGTGTTTTGAAGCAGACTGGGGATTCTAAGAAGCCACAACAGCATATCCCTGCAGCCGTTGGGTATTACTTCAAGTGCTCATATGATGATACGCTTTCCTTTTATAAGAGTTATTTGGGTCAAGATTGTATGCGCTGGTTTGCTGATGAGCTAAATCTCCTTGGTCAAGATATTAGTACGGTGTTCCTATGTCCTTATGGAATTCACATGACTCCTAATCAAGAACGTCAGTTTCAAGCTGCTACCGAATGTCATATTTGTGAAAAGCCATTTTCCGCTACCGATAAGAAAGTCCGAGATCATGATCATCTTATTCCTGAAAACAATTATAGAGGTGCAGCACATGAGGGGTGCAATATTAACTATCAGGATTCGCCTACTGTTAATGTAGTGTTCCACAACTTATCTGGTTATGATGCAAATTTCATCATCGAAGACATTGCTACCCGCATGACTGGATCTATTGATTTGCTTCCTATTACAAAAGAAAAATATATTTCCTTCACAAAACATGTTGAAGATGCACGAATCCGTTTCAGATTTATCGATAGCTTCAGATTCATGGTATCATCTCCCGATAAACTCTCCTCGTATTTAACCGAATTTCCTAATTTGAGATCACAGTTTTCTAGTAGTGTTCCTAAGGAAGAATTCACAATGTTAACTAAGAAGGGGGTGATGCCTTATGACTATTTCAATTCTTTCGACCGCTTTGAAGAAACACGGTTACCTCCTATCGAATATTTCTATAATAATCTCGAAGATAAACCCTGCTCACGTAAACTTTATAGTAGAGCACAACGCGTCTGGAATACGTTTCAATGTCAAACCTTAGGGGAATATGTAGAGTTGTATATGAAGACCGATATCCTTCTTCTTGCCGACGTTTTTGAGCAGTTTCATTCCAGTTGTATTGCTACGTATAACATCGATCCTGCGCATTATTATACATTACCAGGATTTACATTCGATGCTATGCTAAAACATACAGGACAAGAATTGGAACTTCTCACTGATGTAGACATGTTTTTGTTTGTTGAGCGTGGTATACGCGGTGGACTTAGTCAAGTTTGCGGAAAACGTCGTGCTCGGGCCAACAATAAGTATATGCCCACTTATAATCCTTCAAATCCATCGAAATATTTAATGTACTATGATGTCAATAATCAGGTATGTTTTTTAGTTTTTTCATTTTAGGTAATTATTTCAATTAATTTTAATGTTTTAGTATGGATGGGCGATGAGTCAAGCGTTACCATATGGAGGATTTGAATGGTGTGTCTCTAATATAGACGTTACACAAATTGCTGACGATGCTTCTGAGGGGTACATGCTTGAAGTTGATTTGGAGTATCCTTCTCATTTACATGACTTGCATAAGGATATTCCATTTTGTCCTGAACACCTAAATCCTAAGACCGTGATGCCTGCTACAAGATCGAATGAGGAGACCAAGTTGATGGGTACCCTAACTAATAAAACAAAATACGTTATACATTACCGAGCATTGAAGCAAGCGTTACAGAATGGGCTTGTTTTGACAAAAAGACATCGAGTATTGAAATTCAAGCAGAGTTCTTGGTTAAAGCCCTACATTGACTTAAACACCGAGTTACGTAAGGCTGCGAAGAATGAGTTTGAGAAGAACCTATTCAAACTGATGAACAATGCGGTATTTGGTGAGTATTGCTAGTTTTATATAAATATTTCTATACTAATCACTTTTTCTAATTGTTGCAGGTAAAACCATGGAAAACGTGCGCAAACGCGTTGATGTAAAGCTAATTTCTCATTGGAGTGGTCGATATGGTGCTGAATCGTACATAGCTAAGCCCGAGTTTAAGAATAGTACGATTTTCAGCGAAAACCTAGTTGCCATCGAATTACGAAAGCTGCAAATATGGCTAAATAAACCGATATATGTAGGAATGGCAATTTTAGATCTGGCTAAAACTACGATCTATGATTTTCACTATGAGTATATGGCGAACCGTTTTAGTGAAAACTGTACTGTACTGTATACCGATACCGATAGTCTTATATATGAGATTGGAGATCAAGATCCTTATGAAGTAATGAAAATTGATTGCTATAAATATTTCGACACCTCAGACTATCCTCTCGATAACGTTTACGGGATTCCCCAAGTTAATAAGAAGGTTCTTGGAATGATGAAGGATGAGAACAATGGTATCATAATGACCGATTATATTGGGTTACGATCTAAATTATATGCAACGCGGTTACTTACCTCTGAAGATGGTCTAGCGGAAAAACGAAAACGTCTTGCGAATGATGGATTCGAGAAAGAAGAAATAGACTGCCTTATTCGAAACGTTGGAATAACTAAGAAGGCTA